>MU868771.1:48725-71204 GCA_036418205.1 Ostertagia ostertagi | reverse complement strand
GGTTGCCTTTCCGCGTGAATTCCGTCCTTTAAAATAGAGAAAGAAACGAATAGAACCATTGATGAAGACATTACGAAGTATTCCCACTCTTCCTTCTTGAAAAGGAAGTGACGGGCTGGATGAGTTGTTCGAACTTTCTTGCTCCATGGTTCCACTAACCCGCGTGTATTTCGAATTAGCCGCTACGCGTAATCCACGCTGCGTATCATGGGGTGTGCACGAGGTATCTCGTCCAAGTTAAGATTAGTCGCCAAAGTCACTTTGTAAACCCTAGCGCCATTGTCGCGCACTTTCGAGCCGCAACAACGGCACATCTGTGATACTCGTGGGCTACTCTATATCACCCACTAAATGGATTCTTCGACACGACGTCTGCTGGGCTTTGAGTGCGGCGACCACCACATCTTGCCTGGAAACATGTCTACCAAGAAATATGGTTTGTATTTACTAAGCTTGTTTGCAGACAGGTCTTTACCTTACCAAAGTTGCGATACTCGGCTTAGCTAACCTCGGCGGATAAATGGTTCGACTGATCTAGCACATCAGTCCATGGTTTAGCCTACGGACCAGTGTGGTAAGCGATGCCACCTTATACAAACCGGCTACACCCAACAATGATGAAAGTTTCACTAGTATCGGAACTAAGAGGTGCGCTTTGGATCACGAGTAAAAATGGAAACCATTAGGGAATATTTCTTGTGACAACACGGAGAACAAGAAGGGGAGCAAAACAAGTATATTACCTCTACAAATAGTAAGGCTACAAAGCGAAAAGCGATTGGGTGGGACGGAGGAAGAGATCTCATTTGACTATCTTACAAGGGAGGTCTTTCAGGGCAAGGTGCGCTTTTTCAAAACGGTTTTGTGCATATTGTAGGGACGCATGTAGGGAACGCAAAACCATGTTTCATTTTCGCTGAACGGTTTAGCAGTAAAAAGAAGCATAAGGTACTGTTAAGGGTTCGATCCCCGTGGCGACTAAATTTTGCATTTGGGTTGGCGCCTACGGTTTGGTGCCAAATCGCGCTAAATATCAAAATCAGATGTCAATTCATCGTCAGGACCATTTTGAAGCCAACAAGTGGCCGCCAACCTTGATTGCAAAAATTTAGTCGCCGCGGGGGATCGAACCATCAAGAGTATTATTCACCACTTTTTTGGTACTACTAAAACCGTTCAGCGAAAACGAAACATGGTTTTGTGGTCCATACATGCGTCCCTACAATATGTACTAAACCGTTTCCAAAAAGCCGAAAGACCTCCCTTGTTAGGTAGAAAACCCAGTTTTTTGCGCTCCTTTTGGATTAGTTTCCCAGCAAAGAACAAGAGAAACAAAATCAAGATTTGATATCGCCAGTGACTTCCCAACAAGATAACGGAAGACCTCACACCGCACAGAAGATCAGGGAGAAGACTGGAAAGCAGTAAGTTTTGTCACTTCTTGCTTACATCCTAACTGATACTCGGTTCAGTTAATGTTTTTTTAAACAAAACCGCTTAAAAAATTTCTTCGATTCGATGATGGACTGGCACTTGGACCAGATCAGAAAGTTTACACATGTGGCAAAAATTTGTTTCGGAAAGACGGTTTCATTGAAAAATTGTGGATGTGGTCTTGTCATCGTTTCTCGAATAGAAGTATGAATAACCTCAGAGGCCAAATTGAAGTTTCTCCGATTGTGAATCTCTAATGATAACTAGGCGGAGGTGATGTTGTGGGGAGTGAAGCCTATTCCCCCACACACGGATCGGAGGTCAAACCTCAAATCGAAACTCGCAAGGCAAACTAACCATAAGGTTCCATCCCTACGTGGTAAACCAACTATTATTAGACTCGTACGGTAGAATAAAAAGGCCGAATTGTACATCGGCTGGCCCCCGCAGGTCATCGTATAAGCAACACCGCATTCAAAAGCCATTAGACCGACGTCATAGTCGGCGACGGACCAAGCGATGGAGCGATCGCGATCGCTCCATCGCTTGTCCGTCGCTTGCCAATCGCTCTCGGTCGAGCGATTGGCAAGCGATTTGCGCAATGTGCACAAGCGACGGGCGATTGGCCCCGCCCCCAGTCAATGCAGTCGGCTGCGGTATCGATCGAGCAGAGCCATTGCCCGTCGCTTGTGCACTTTGCAAGCGATTGCGCAATCGCTTGCCAATCGCTCGACCAAGAGCGATTGGCAAGCGACGGACAAGCGATGGAGCGATCGCGATTGGTCCGTCGCCGACTATGACGTCGGTCTAAGGATACTAAATGAAGGCAAAATGCGTGAAACCTCCCAAGAAGAGATTTGTCAACGCCGAAATATTATTCCTTTAATCTTGGTTGTTGTTGGGAAAAAATCATGGACCACTCTATTTTCTATTCCAAAAAGCGAATGTCCAGGTCTGGTTCTTTATATTATTTAGCCATCCATCACAAGACAGAAAACGGGAGTACTGAAGGAAACAATGTAAATTCTCTTTCGAAACAGGTCCTTCATCCGACCTTGTCGCTATGACTAAGCTACACAAGAACACTGGAAAATCTATTTAGTCCAGGAAAAATTCGGGAGAATTGCTAGCAAATCTAGAAAGTAATGTTTTACATCACCGATGCTAGAACATTAACAAGTTCGGCCTTACCATTTCGCACACAAACCGATTCATCAAAATTTTTTGGCAGTAACACCAGTGTTCACAAACTCGTCAGTCACATCTCTATATGCAAAATGTCCTACATTTACTGGCTAAACGCAGCAGTCCACCTTACGCCAAATGACCACATATCGCGTGAAAAAATTCGCCATAAACGCAACGTCGGGCCATTAGAAGGGCAAAAAATGGACCACCCGTACGTTTGATAGCCGTCCAAAAAACAGCAGCCTTTCGTTGCGACGAACGACGTTTGAAGAGAACGCAGACAACGCGCGTCCATTTTATAGCTTCGGACACATTTTCGTTGATTCGTTCAAAAGCAGGGATCGCCCAGAAATGTGCAGTACCTCGACGAAGGCGATGCAAAGTAGATCCTAACCAAATGCTTCCCAAAAACGACTTACTACTCGAAACTCGTCCACTTGCTTCGCCGGCTCGATCGTGTTCTGCTCAATTAATGAAGGCAGCTGAGCCGGGAGATCGACATCGATCAAATCCGGCATGTCATCGATGCTCTCCATCGGCAAATCGTCCGTCATTGTGCTGAAAACTTATGTCACACCATTATAATTTAAATCCATCTTCAGTGAAGTGCGCCAAAAATGTCCGAAGATAGATGAATTGTTTGATAAACAAGCACTTTTCTGAGTACAAGCAATAATTAGCCAAAATTTATTCTTATGGATTTATTGATAGAAGGTCAACAACAACAAAAACAATTCATGATTAACAATCAATCATAGTAACGAAAATTAGTAGTCAGACTACGGACAAATCAATTAGAAATGTTAGAAATGGTGATCAATTTAAACGCATTTGATTCCATGTGAAACGTAACAGTGACACTTCTTGTCTTGCTCTATTCAAACGCTCCATGTGCCTGAAGAAAAAGAATAAACGTGATATTTCGTAACAACTTCAGTAAGCTTCAACTTTAGTCGGTATTCGACGTAAAGCTCCGCAAGCTTGACTAGGATGGAGGACCACCAAGCAACCAAAGTAGGTGATTTGTGACCACACATTCCAACACCACGCGGGCACTGGAAGCAGCAACCCCAGGGACCGTACCAATCTTCTGCGAAGACGCGTCCCTCGCCACCAATTCTTGGGAAAACAGGGATGTGTCATGGGAACTGCCACTGAATGTTTGATGTTGTAGCTATCCTCCCCTGTTGAAGCACTCTTTTCTCTGAGAAGTCGCGTTGCTTTAGTTTTTGACATTTGTAGAACGCAGAGCTTTGGCGGGTTTCCTGAACCCTATCTCTGCGCTACCCTCGCATTGAATATGGGCGAGAAGACGCGGACTCCCAAGGGAAGGATTGCACCCCGACTCAAGATCTTTCCTATGGTAAACATTGGTCGACATAATGAGATTGTAACAGAGTTGACTAAAAAAGAGAATGAAAGCAAACCTCCGATTAAGACCTTGGACGGGGACTCCCTGTTTCTCTCGAAATGAAGGAAGTGCGTGTCGGACGAGTTATTTGAACTTGCTTGTTCCATGGCTCCACTGACCCACGCTTTCGTTATTAGAACAAGCCGCGATGTAATCTTCGTTGCGTGTCATGGGGTGTGCGCGAAGTATCTCGTTGATTAGCTCACATTAAGCCGTCACCAGCTCACTTTGTAAAGCTTAGCGTCACTAACGCGCACTTTCGAACCGCGACAACGGCACAGCAGAGGTGCTCGCGGGTTGTCGAGCAATCCACACTGTCCGCACAGTGGGGATTGCTCGACACGACCTTTCTAGGGATTGTTGCCTTGAGTAAACCATCACAAATTTTACGAAAACAGGTCAAGGACAAAGAGAATCAAAAAGCTAAATTATCAATGTAATGGAATAAAAAACATCATTCACCTTCTAGTATAAGGAATCAACGACTCAATGGTAGATCTAATGTTGGGCAGTTCCAGCAATTCTTCGGGTGGCATTATCTTCAGCAGGCAGTTTAACACATTCTGGCTAGCCTGAATACAAATTTTTGGAAATGGAATATTGGAACTTACGGGATCGGAGATTCTAGGAATCCGTGGCCACGCATAAGGGAACTACTATTGAGAAACTACGTATGCTATTCTATTTTCTCTTCTGTCAGCAATTTAGGATTCAATGGCGAAGAAGTCGTAGATTGCTGAACAACTACTCGATATGAGTTTCGATTCACTAGAGATCCCCTCTTCGCGGAAAAGATGCCCTAGCTCGTTGTGATGTCACAGTGCTTGACGTATGCTTCTGCCCACTCCTCTAACAATTAACAACGCTGAGCGCATTGAATCACCATGCAAAGTGGCATTCTAAGAAAAAAAGAATTTGAGGGAAATCACCTGAAACACTGACAAACTCGATTGTACCCTAATACGCTGAATGCACTTCTTAATTTTCCGTAAAACCTGTTATTCTAATGACATCTAGGAATTTCGGAACGAAGCGTCGAAATAGAAAATGATATTAAAGCCCTGAGTGAAGCTCTACGTTAACTGTGACTTTGCAACACGAGGAGGCTATTTACTTTTGAGTCCTATTCGCTGTGAATCCTTTACACAATCTGTCTATAATGACAATTATATGCCTTAGAATCGAAAAGCATAAATATACGGGCTTATATCCGAAACTACGACGTATGCTCGCTGCACAAAGTTACGGTCAAAATTTACAGCGAACATACCAGGGATGTTCGACTGTTTGTATTCCATTGTGTGACAAAACCAAGCAAAATTTGAACTTTTTGCTTATCCAGTTTCGTCAGAGACAGCATAAGTTCATCACGATCGCTCAGTTTATCAATAACCTGAAATGTGGATAAATGAACAGCCGAAATCTCAGTTCAAAGCAAGGTACAACCGAGGAAAAAATATGTATCTACTACAAACCTTCAAAGCACAAAAAGGCCGAACCAATCCAAGAGCGAATTCCAGTGCTTCTTGTAATCGGTCCTCCTCTAGAAGATTGCTGAGGGTCTGCAAAATACCGCTCATGATTCGTAGAATAAGCTTTCATCATCAAACCACCAAGACCTTTGTAATTGTTCGCTGGGGATTTTTTTCTTCTAAAATCATATCATAAACGGTCAGAACTGGAATGCATCAAAGGTCCAAAAAATTAAAGCATGGCCCGCAAATTCTACGCGTAAGTGCTTCGAAGGTTGGGGCATTTGAACTGCGAGTTAAGAGCAATCGACTTCCATAAAATTCCTACTTTCAGAACTAGAAATGACATCATCGAGATATCTCTAGTATATTTGCACAATAGTTTTCTTACCACAAACCACCAGTACCACCCTTTTTCTGCGCACGCAAACGCATTCCAGACTTTCATTCGAAATAGGTGATTTGCATAGCAGAGGACTTCGTTATCCAGATTATAACCTCACGGTAGATTAGCACCTCCACAATGATGCATTTCTCATACCAATCCCCTTACCTTTGGCTTAGCTTGCAAAGCTAATCAAATATTGTGGAATGACCAAGAATATGATCAATAGGTGTTCTATATAGCAGCTGGAAGGTCAAATTTGGGGTAGGGGCGTAGGTCAAGAAAAAGAAAACCCATATCAGTTGGCTTGCAATGAGTTGCTAAATCAGATTAGGGAGATCCTCCCGCGGTGAGTAAGCGTTTCTTAATGGACGGTGCTTATAAAAATTGGAACTCGGTGAAGAGCAAGCCAGAGCAGAAGAAAAGCGGTGGAGGAGAGCAATATCTAGTATCACCACGCCTAAACACGGCGGAAGCTCACTCACAGTGGATAAAGCACGTTCTGAATCTCACAATTCGGTCGAAGTCCCAGAAATGGGTAAAAGTGGACAGAACTTAGAAAGGAGAGTAAGTTTAGTGTTAATTGTGAGCGGGGCGTGCATCAGAGTGGGCGGAGTTTGCAAAGAAACCTGTTACTCGTTTCCGACTGCCTGAAAGCCGGGAAAAAAGTGGATAAAGGCTAACAAGGAAAGAGAGATCAAGTGCTTGATGGGTGGGGCGTGCACCGAGGGAGGTGGGCAAAATTCGAAGCCCTCGAAAAGGTTGAAAAAAGTAACGTAGGAGAAAAGCGAATAGATATCAGCAATGAGTCATATAAATCCACTGTATGCCGAATATGTACATGGTGGGCGGGAGTTACGCGAAACGTTCCAACCGTCATCTTCAATATCGTTAAAACGCAACAGCGCGCACGCGTCAGTGTGCAGAGAAACTGGTAACTCATATCTGCGTCCTAGGACAAGTAGATAATAGAAAAAACTGAAATAAGCACTGCGTAAGGTTCGCATGCGTGCCTGAGATGAACGGAGCCCAAATACAATGGACGCGGGCTAAAAAATATGCCTGCTACATATTGGATTGTCCCATAATTTCTTGCCGAAATTCAACACTTTGATTTCTTCAAGTTTTTCTTTCCTAAAAAAAAACAATTGATCAAAAATATAACCACCATCATAATCACTGATATGCATCCATTTGCTAGGGAACGAATGGATGCATTCCTCCAGAACGAGAAGCTGTGAGATGAAAAGCTCGGAGAGGGGTGGTTGTATTTACTGACTTTTTTCTCTCCTAGCTGCTGCTTCAGGGAGCTGAGGAGGTGATAGTACGATGGAGCAATGTAAGGGCTATACGATAGATGTGGTGTCGTGGTCCAGCCAGTTTCCTTCGAAACACGTTATCTTTGCAATGTGATTTCGGGCGGTCCTTCAGAGGTAGGAGTTTTGGGACATTTGGAAGCGTTCCTCCGCACTGCTGCGATCAACATCGTGAACTATTTCAGTTACATTCGCAACGCTCGCATAAGAGTGAAATGGCTCTCAAACGGGATACCCAGCGAATCCAACGAACCGGGGGTAATATCCTCTGATGAAAGAGCTCGGGCTTTGGTTGAGATGGTGGGTCCAGGCTGCGAGGTAGCCACCAGGCGTGCCGCGTGTTGTTATCGTGGTGGACTCATGACTCATCTGCACTGGTGACCAACTAGGGAATGAATGTCTTGTCTATACGGTCAGAATGAAACTTCTGCAGATGGTCAGGCGTGCTTCTCGGTCATGGTCAGTCGATGCATGCTGTTTCCATCGAGACTTCATTCTGCTACAGCCATTCCATTCAGGTGTCGACTCATGGAGCGTAGGCTGCGTCCAGATGTTTGCTACAGTTTCCTGCTAATAGCGTCCGGATGCACTTCCTATTCGTTGCGCAAGGGTCCTCATCGAAAGTGACTGGAGGTCCATGATGAGGTCGAACTTTGCAGCTCCTATCGCTTTGCCGATGCTATTGAGCCAATAGCTCAGTGCCCGATCAGTAGCAAAGACTGGGGCAAACGTAGCGCTGATCTTGCCTACCGCGCTCCTTGCAAGGTTCTTCTTAAAATTGTCGTAAGGCATAATCGTTGGGTTTGGTCGTTGATCTATTTTGATTCCTACTTAATTATCCCGTTGCGCATTTGAGCTTCTGAAACATCCTGGCTGAAGGTCCTGATGTGTTCTTCAACATATCAACTTATTTCGATATGAAGCTAATTTGACATGAAGAAAATTGAATTTGAACCAAAATCGGCCAGAAATTATGGGACAACCCAATGTGCTAACAAGGGAGGTCGTTCAGGGTGTGCCAAGCTTTTTCAAAATGGTTTCTTGCATGACATTGGGGCACATATGGGGACCACAGAATGGTTCATTTTTCCTGAACGGCCTCTGAATACCAGAAAAGGGGTCCCTAGTTCGATTCCTCGTGGTGACAAATTTTTGCATTTCGAGTTGACGTTTCAAAATTCGCGCAAAATGGAGTTAGCATGAATAATTAGTACCATATTCATGATTAGGACCGTCAGTAACCCTTACAAATAGACTTTGATTGAAAAACTGGTGAAAAAGGTGTGACTAGGGACCCCTTTCTAGCACGAAATTTCATGATTCGTTTCGAAGAAATTTCAGAAACTGGAAGAAGACTGGATAGAGTCTAACATAGTGAGCATGGTCGCTTGCCATCAATGAGCAAAGCGCACACCAAACCGGACGGAGAGACGGACAAGTCATGGTCACGGTGGGCGGGGCGTGCACGACGGTGTACCTGTCAAAACTAAAATGATTAAAAGTTCTATAAGCTCACCCCATATCAGAAAGGACTAGTATAACCCTTCCGTTAGTACTCGCTGCAAAACTAATGCACACATCATTAGTTCCCATCAAAACAAATTTAGTAGTTATAAATTCACACACAAAACTGCAAGCAAGGACTTATATAAAAAGTATGAAAAATTCAAATAATACCGTGGAAGTTCTAAAAGAAAACGGCACTGGAACCCCCAAAATATGAAGTTTCCTATTTTTTCTAGATAAACCGCATCTCCCAGAAATGTGCTTGTCATTCCAAGCCGCATTGGTAGAGAAAATGTTATAGTATTGGTCAATGCTGCTGCATTTTCCACTTCTCCAACTATACAGTTCGCTGTTATCTCAAGATTATGTGGAACGGGCGATGTGAAAATTGTGAGGGCTAACATACACAGAAACGTGATCATAAATTTGATGTGGATATACAAATTTATCCATATTAATTACCACACCTGTTCTTCTTCCAATTGTTTTCTGACTTTAGCTTCTTCCTCCCTTCGACGTTCATCAGAAACGTCCTTCCAAACGACAATTCTTCCATCACTACCAGCAGTAACATATTCGCTTTCATCACTATTCACCAGTAAAGTCCAGATCTAAAAAAGAACATCATAAGTACCACTTCTGGAAAACGATCATAGAAAAATCAAGCCAAAACAATGTTTTTTTTTTCAAAATCAATGCGCATTGTTCACGAAGGATCTCCAGTTTTCGATCTGTGACTCAAATCGTCGCAGATCAGTGATTTACGACACCCAAGGCGGAAAAGTAACGAACTAGATGGATCTCCTTCAGCAAAATACCTTGGAATTAACATAAAAGAGCACACCCGTCTTCTCCTGTTGTCCACGTCGTCACTGGAATATAAACCCATCTGAATTTATCGACGATCTCGAAAAAGAATTACGCAATTGCTTCAGCTTAGAGTAGCTGAGCAAATTCAATGATCTAATTACTGATGGGCAGCATCGAAGAGACCGTATTTCCGATTGGGATTGACTATGATGCACCCATAAGGCAAGCTAACCCCCCTCGATAGTTAGGGCGCACGATGAATCAGGTCATACATGGAGGTCGTGATCATCATCATGGAGGTTGAAACCGGCCACTCTCTACAGTTGACCCTGGTGCGGCGTGAAAAGAGAAACGTCGGAGATCGAATTTTTAACTGGGCTCCAGAACAGCACACAGGGAAAAATCGATGTGTGCAGCGGATCAGCAGTTGCATTTCAACTGATTATTCAATGGATGCCTCTTCTCAGGGACGGTGGAGGAGAACCATTGCCGTGGGAGGGAGTATCCTTGGAATGAGGCGTGTTCGAGGATGATGTTACGATAAACGAAATATTGGAAGTGGAAGTAAGCATGACGCAGATAGATTACGCCACCTCTCCCCCCCCCCCCCCCTTCAAGGAAGTGGGTAGAAACACCGCAGCGAAGGGCGCGCTCATCAGTCCGTCCCAACGCCAATCCGGCCAGTGCCACCTGCCGTGGACATGTCCGCCTCTTTCGTTCTGCTCTGCTGTTCATTGTTGAAGAAATTTCATTTTGAGTGCCATTTACTTTTTTACTTATGAAATATCAATGAAAGGATGGTGTTTGTTGGGATGATTCCAGAATGTTGGAAGCAGCACTGAAAACGGCCCCAATTAAACATATCAATGGAGAGCTTTTCAGAATGATAGCCACTTTTATGCTTAGGCATGCTTAAAGGAAGCGATCACGCTGGCTTCCACGCTGGATTTGCTACCCTCGCGTTATAATACTTACTACTATAAAGCGCTTCGTCTGTCGTCTGTCGTCTGTCGTCTGTATGTCTGTCACGAAATTCCCTAGCTCCTCGGGATCCGCCTGGAGGGACCGGGTCAAGTGTGGGATGGGTGGGCAAGGTCTCACGAAGTACAAAACACACATCAGCTAAGCGGAGCCCCGCCCACAGTGGGCGTGGCGTGCGTCGAAATGAACTGTACTGAAGACCAAGATTTCAATTTCAGTGACAAAACGACCTCGAAACTGGGCCAAAAAGTGGGTAAAGGTGTGCATTGGTAAGTCACATCGAATTAGGGAGACCCACCCCCGGTGGGCGGGGCGTTCTCTAAAAAAGCAGTGCTTTATGAAAAATTTCATAACTCGGTTGGGAGAAAGCCTACAGAGCAGAAAACAATTGGTGTAAGGGAGCAATGTCTAAGGTGTTTCCTGCATACATGACGTGGGCGGAGGCCCGCCCAGAATGGGCGGGGCGCGCTCTGAAGTGTACAGCATTTTCTACAAGTCCTCATAATTCGGGCCGGGGAAGTCTTAAAGAGCCGGAAAAAGGTGGATAGAGGTGGGTGGAGGAGTGGAGGCCAGCTGTCATCGGTGGGCGGGGCTTGACCAAAGTGGGCGGAGTTTGCGACGAAAATTCATAACTCGGCTCCAAGAAGTCCCGGAGGCGGGAAAAAGGTGGATGGAGGTGGGTGGAGGAGTGGAGGCCAGCTGTCATCGGTGGGCGGGGCTTGACCAAAGTGGGCGGAGTTTGCGACGAAAATTCATAACTCGGCTCCAAGAAGTCCCGGAGGCCGGGAAAAAGGTGGATGGAGGTGGGTGGAGGAGTGGAGGCCAGCTGTCATGGTGGGCGGGACTTGACCAAAGTGGGCGGAGTTTGCGACGAAAATTCATAACTCGGCTCCAAGAAGTCCTAGAGATGGGAAAACGGGGTAGAGGTTGGCGAGGGAAAGGAGGTCAACTGCTATTAGTGGGCGGAGCACGCACCGCACCCGACAACATTTGCAGCAATGCGATCGTTTAGTTCGCAAGGTACGCAACACAAGAATATCGCCCTTAAACAAATCCCCTCGACTGATGTGTCTCGCATGTTCGGGGACCCGAAGCCAACAAAGGCCGCTGGGAACCCCAAAAACCCATGGGCTGATTTCAAATGATCCAGCGATGAAATGAAGACAGTAGCAAGTATGCTGTTCACAACCTTGAGTGGAACTCATAAATTATTCGTCAGATCTGACGTTTATTTTTCTTCTAAGTTTCGTAATTCGGGCGCACCTATATACTAAATAAGGAGGAGAATAGCGAGAGCTTACTTCTGATTTGAGAATGTCATTTGGTTGCAAAAATAATATCTACCTCGTCTCACTGTCCCTTTTGGAAAGTATCCCTTGGCAAAATGACTTATTTTGGCCATTATATTAAAGGACGAATTCACGATGAAAAAGCAACCCATTTCAAATTAACCTAGGGATGGTGAGTGGTACACGAAAGAAGGAAGAACCATGAGAAACGGCCCAGAACCCGAGAAATGGGACCCCTTCCTTGCCCGTTGATTTGAGCATTGATGCGACTCTCATCGCTGTGCCCTCTTCAACACTACGCTCTCTCAGCTATCTAATCACTCGCCACGTATTGAACTACGGCGAGTGATCAGATGATCGGTGGGCGGAGATCGCCGGACCCGCCAGGCATGATAGGTCGCCGAGGTCAAATTTTTCCATGCGAATTGCGCGTCAGTTCGCACCCTCAGGAGGTCCGTGGGTCCCTCAACTAGGTCAGTTTCCCTTTCTTCGACCTTCATTCTAATCGTGAATTCCTCCTTTAAACGTTGGCGACGATGTCGGTCAATGGTGACCGACAGCTTGAAAGTAAGCAAACTTAGATGGAACCCGCGACTTTTCTATTTCAACGTTTACTTCAGTGTCCTAACTTACTACACTTGTCTGCGAATTATGATCTTTCTAATTCCTGGGAGTTTTATTCTGAATTAGTTATCAGTGGCAGAAACGCGCTGTCAATTGAATCACAACCACAAAGTTCCCACCGTCAGCAAACTGGAAATCTCACTAAAATTGTTCATATCGACCTTTACTAATTAGGTCACCGTCAGTAGAATGTCCATTTCTAGCCTTAGGTTCCCATGATGGTCAAGTAGGCTCAGTCTTACTCATAGGCAGGACAAAAGTACCTATCCAGTCCATCAACTGCCAAATATTTCACAAACAATTTTTTGACCTTGAAATGACTCGTTTAAATCTCTTATTCGATCATGAAGAACAAGATAACAGTCAAACAAAAGCTCATTCCGTCAGGTACGCAAAGTTTTTTGCGTCATTCTTGAGTGAAAAATTCGTAGAAGATTTCAGATGTGATCAGGATACCAGTACCATCTAAAGGAAAGCTCATATTAATAATAAAAATGAAGAATGCGTGAAATTGCGCCTTCAGAACCTATTCTAACCATGAGGTTTGAAAATGCCAGGCGATGTCACTGAAATTTCACCCAGCATTCAGTAGTAACAACTTTTCCTTGTTTCTAAACGTGTCTGGAGTACTCTAGTCAAAGGCATTTTGTGCATTTCGAGATTTTACAGAGCTACAAAATAAGTTTTGCCCTGTGTTACCGGCGCTTTGCATGCAAAAAACGCCTCGTCCCATGCGCGCGACAAGGAAAAAATCGCTCGTCGTCAACGTGTTAAAAGGCACACTCCGGGATTGGGCACGGTCGTTTGTTCCATACTTGAAGGTAGGAGGCAGGCGGAGAAGCTCCATGTCCCGCCCCTTCCCCAGCTTGAAAGGCGCCAGGAGCTCGCTCGACCTGCAATCCACTCCTTCGTCCGCAAGCCCCACCCTTCCGCTGTCGGTTGCCACGTGACGCTGCTTGAAAAGCGCGGGCGCAGTTGCGGCAGCGGTTCCATTGCGGTTCAATGTCATTGGCACTGGAGCAACTGGAGAGTCATTCGTGAAATTCGTCCAACACGCTCCTTCTTTATCCCGAGTTGGAAGTACGAGAATGCGGCTGGAATAGAGACGATCTTATTCAGTACGTAATCAAGGGTTTCCCTTGCTTTCTTCCTCTTTCCCAGACCACTCCCCACTTTTAGTCATTAGTGGACACTTTTCCGCACCTACTTTGTCCTGAAGCTTGCCTTTAAAGGAATCTTCCACGGACCATGGACCAGTGGGCGGGACCGGAAGTTTTTGTGACGAAATGCATGGTAGGTACGGATCCACGTGTCGAACGCACGAACGTGAACAGGATTCACTTCAAACCTTCCCATGAACGTGGATCCGTACCTACCATGCATTTCGTCGCAAAAACTTCCGGTCCCGCCCACTGGTCCATGGTCCGTGGAAGATTCCTTTAAATAACACACCGCATACCGCATCTATCGCGATTGTTCTCAAGGAATCAGTCGCGATAAGATGATGCTGATGAAATATGAAAGGGGAGATACTGATTATGTGTAGACAAAAAACAAGAGATCCCAGCAAAAATCTCAAAAACCTGGAAAATAGCAAAACATGCTGGAAACAGCTCCACGCAATCTCTATCAAGTGCAGTGGTCGCCACATCGAATCCGTAAGCAGCTTACTCAGCGGCGAGATATGGACTGAAATTGAACACGCTGCTACCATCCTTTCTAATGGAGGAGCACGAGGTTGGGGCCTTCAGAGTTGTATGACTCGTCGATTGTGCAACTGTTACGTCGCACATTACCATTAGTTCAACCTTACGACGCGCCTCTACATTTTTAGCGCCACCCATCGTTCCTTGATCTCTGACCTCTTCATTGAGCATCGTTCTCCTTCATCAACACTGGAAACTATCGCGATCGCTGCCTCTGAGGCAGGTGTCAGAATTTCCGATCAGTCATTCCGATTCCCTAAGATACGAAAAATTCAAGTGTCGAGTGACACTTATCCGGAATAGCTGGCACATCCTACGAACAAACTTCATCCAAAATCTACATCTAGGCAAAATTCCGAGACAAATCAGGCTCGGTCTTCGAAGACCAGGAATGAAGCGGTAAACAGTGCCTAAAATTGGAAAATCGCAAACAACCAAACGACTTCAGGCTTTTTGTGAAAACCGTCAAAACCTCTAGATTTAAGAAGGTCCTTGTTATGAAAGGCATGTGATTAGGCAGCATTATTACACGGTGGAATTCCGAATCAAAAATACCTTATCACTATGTGCTTCAATGGATGTTTCAGCCTCAGAAGTAGCCATCGTCCAAATTTTGACGATGCCAGCGCTGTCTGCTGACACTAGCTGGGTACCATGGTTAACGAATAGGATCTGTAATATAAACCATGTGATTTTGAAAGCTCGGATTAGTCTTTGCTTTCAGATCGAACTCCATCATTACAAACCCTAAAAACTGCTGAGTTGTGCCCATTCAGTGTCTGCAAGCAAGTTTTGTCCTCGAGAGACCAAATCTTGATTGTTAGGTCTCCACTGGATGAAGCAGCCTTCTAGAATTTTATTTAATTACATAACTTACAAAAATATGAGAAAAATGCAGTATATCGCACATTCCTGGGAGATCACGTCCAGCAGTGGTGAACATTACGTCAATAAATTTTTCATGCGAAAAAAAAAGCTAAGCGTCCTGCTATCTAGAAAGAAAAATCAATTACCAGCGAACTAGGTGAGAACCTCGCATCCGCGACACCTCTTCGATGTCCCGTCAAAGTACCCGCAATGCCAAGCCGCATTTTAGCTGGATCAACATGCCACAACTTCACCAACTTATCCATTCTAGAAATTACGTCACTTCAAACTTGTAACAGCAAAATTCTCAAGTAAACACACCCTCCACTTATACAAACAGAATCTGTGAGGGAAACATCAACACAATTTACGTCCTTGCCATGTGCGACGAGAGTAGAAGAACAGCTCAACTTGCCACTGAAAGAGATTTAATAAAAACCAAATATCGATGGAAATGATATACCAATGGAAACCATCTCACACATTTTCCAGACTGATTTCATCGTTGGCGTCTTGATCGAGTTCAGTTAGCGACCACAATTTGATTGTTGTGTCCGTCGACACCGACACAAGGAATGGTCGTTTGCCAGAGTGAGAGAAACATATCGCATTCACAGAATTTGTGTGCCCAGTCGCCCGAGCCATCGCTTTCAGTTGATATGTTTTGCCGTCCGAAGAACCTTAACGAGAATATTTGTAGATAGTAGAGCGATCTAGTGACCCATAAAGTCACATAGAAAGTTTCCAGTCACGTTGGTGTAGAGAATTTGGTGACTTGTGTAAATTAGCCTCTCCACACGACTCAAGTTTGAGGCTCGATATGAGTTACCACAAAGTTATTTATAGCGAGGCAGTCGAAAGGAGAACAGATAATATGACATGAGGATTCAATGTAGAATAAATGAAAAATGTACAGCAACAGTTACTACAATTTTTACACGAAAAGTGGACATGGGCACTTCCATACGAAACTGCAAATTCCACTACAATCCTGAACGAAAGTCGAATATATACTGCACACACAACGCAATTAGACAGTGCTAAGCACTCAAATTTAATCATTATGAATATTACTATACTACAATTGAAAAAGTCTCTTATAAGCATCTTGGAGTTCCTGAGCAAAATTTTTGGCGAGCTATATGTTTTCAGAATGGCGCCCTTTCGATAAAGCCATGCTTTTTAGATATCCAGATCTTCACAAATCACTCCGCTCACCGTATTGCGAAAAAACATCTTTCACAAAAGATGTGGAGAACTTTGAAGATAAAGCTTGCATATTCACGACTAACTATACAATAATAACAATTCTGAATTAACGGAAAAGCTTTAATGGTTTTTGGGAAACCAAGCCAAATGATGTCTAAATCTGCTTACCGTTTTGCAAAACATCGTTTATGAAGGAAGTTATGCGTACTAACGAAAAATGAAATTCTTGAGAAGCCCTCACCTCTCTATGGGATATTGCGGGATTCACCGGTAGACCACACTAGATTTGTACTACACGCTACAATCGCAACGCTAGGGCAAATTTCCTCGTGACTGATTCAGGGTGTGGTTGACTAGGACAGACAGCGACTTTCTCGCGTTTCGCAGCGCGAAACATTGTTCGTTGCGGGAATCTCGGGTCCACTGATGATTCGCTGCGGGAACCTCGGGTCCACCGCTGATTATTAGTGGACCCTGCGGGAACCTCGGGTCCACTGATGATCAGCGGTGGACCTGAGGTTCCCGCAGCAGAATTTCGCGCTGCGAAACGCGAAAAAGTCGCTTTCTGTCCTAATGAACCACTCCCACTGATTCACATCCTACTGTTCCCTTACACTTTTCGGATATTTTTTATTTATTTTGGAATTTGTCGCCCGATGTGCTCAACAAGGTATATGGAAGGTATATTTAGCATTATTCTATAGCTACGTAACTCCTAATAGAACCAACTCACAGAAGAGTTTCCATATGATGATCGAGTTATCTTTGCTACAGGATGCTAAAATACGGCGATTGAAAGGAGCCGTTGCAACACACAGCACACTTTCGCTATGACCTGAAATGGCCGTTTTGATTTACCTGTTCAAAATGAAGTCCAAATAATGCTAACCCATCACATACCGCCGCAATGTGAGCACTCCGTAGATTTTCGTGGCCTGTTTTATTAGTGTCTAGTAATCTATCAATACCTTTACCAGGGCACAAATTAAGGTAATTCCGCGGCCAAAAACGATTACCTATGATCTTATAACTCAAAAAATACTAAGTAAATAAAATATGACAATTGTTTTCTGTGTGGCGACATGCTGCACATGGTTTAGCACGCGACCCGCCATGCTCAAAAACAAATGAAAGGCTCCTTAATTATCAGCTCCTAAGACACTGATCGGTTGGGCGATTTCTGTGGACCGTCTAAGCGCAAAAAAAGGAAACCAAAAAGTGTGTGTCCCACCAAACGGAGTTGCTTTGAAAAAAAAACTTGGTACGATTTTCTCCTTCTTTCTTCGCTTATCGTGATTCTACCACCAATCGCCCGTGACCTAATTTCTACCTTTACCCATCGAAAAAGAATGACACGCAATAGTGCGAACGGTAAAAGCTCCAAGACGTCCATGAATTTTTTCGAATTTTTTAAAAATCACTTCCGTCATTCCCGGAAACATGATGCTGATTTCAACATGAAATCCTACCTCCTCTACATGACCCAAATACGACCACCGATCGACCCAGCTCAATGATGCTCAAGCCGCTTCGAGGCCCCAAAATTTTTTTTTCGCAAACGACTAATTAAGAAATTACAACAAAACACAAATTAGAAAGCCCAACTACAACAAGCCACATGTGAACGATTAATAGATTATATGCTCACCTTCAATCAACTGACAGTCCCACGTAGCAGTATTGTATAATCGTATTTCTTTTGTATTCGACGCAACGGCTAAGTGCGACTCATCTTTTCCAACGAATGAGCAAGAATAAATCTGGCAAAGTAAGCAAAATTGGAATATTGAAAATTGTAGAATACACAGAAAGGAAGTGACCTACTTCGTCGTGAAATCCAACAATTTGTCGATTCAATGAGAATTTATCGAATGAAACCAGAAAAATATTCTCTTCAGCAGATGTTATCAGAAGTTGATCGCAAATCGGATTGTATGCTACTGACTCCAGACGCGCCCTGTGCAGTTCTTTTCAATATATTTTGAATATATGTCTGGGCAGTGCAGTGTGCGTTCATAATGAAAAAAAAAACACGACGGGGGAAGATAGCCGGCGTTCTAATTTGTTATGGACACAATAGTATTCTGAACTAACCCAGAAATCTTCTTTGACCGTAGAAGTCGAGCAGATTCAATGGACCATTCTTTCAGTGTGCCCTCTTCTCCAACTGTGACCATGTTACCATGTACTAGTACAGCAGACTCGATTGCTTCAAACAAAGGCAAAACCTGAACAACAATTGGTGAAACCACAACGTCCAATGAAAGTCCGCAGGTGGAAAGTCGAGAAAAACTGCTATATGTTCACTTTTAGAACTTCTCTTGTTTCTGATTCCACAATTGAAGCGGTCTGATCCTTCGATATAATAACGACACGCCGTGATCCGGGCACCTCCAAAAAACCCGTTATGCAGCTGAAATTAAGGTGGTTATGTCATTCACTAACACATTGACGACAACGCGCGTTTCGGTTTTCAGGCCATGTGGGACGGGCAGTTTAGTGAGGGTGATCTTTGAGACGTGCAACCGCGTCTCGCTGTCCAAATGTAATATATGCGCTTTTCAGACCTCAACACTGGAAGCAGCGAAACAGCAGTACGATTTCAGTTGAGAGGGGCAGTCGGCGATGCAGCACACAGCCTGCCTGTCTGCGTCCTTTAAACGAGATAATGACAACACCAACGCAAAATGAGCGGACATAATTCAAGGGGAATATGGTCAGTTCAGGAAAAAAGGGCACATTAAAGCTGCGCGCATCGCTGCCGACATGCTCTGCCATCAACTCCCGAAGCACAGGTTAGCAGCTGTGTGCAAGATATCTAACCATTTTGTGGACCACGGCGTAGTGCTAGGTTAACGTACGATCTACAGAATAAGTATAAACAACTCGGGATAAATCCGAGCGAGACGCGCCACCGCGTCCCACTGCCCTATATGTGATGACACACAGAAAATTTCATTCCGAATTTCCTTGTTCTAAAGCTGCTTTTGCTCCGAAAAAGCGAGAAGATCTGTTAGTAACATTTTCTAGCCTTTTTCTTCTCCCAACAACATGACAGATCCAAGGAAACCTTGGATATATTTGACGAAAAATAACATCAAATCAACAAAAAAACAAAGCACGGATCAAAAGTCACACCTGCTATGCGTCCTCCACTCACGCAATAATTTCTGTAGGGCTCCCTTGACTAGATCGAACATATAAACCTGTCCCTCCAGATAGCCTACCATTAAGCGATTGTTGTGAATAAAAGACAGCGCTGAAACTACGCCAGCACCTTTCAGTGTGTGGGTGCAGTGTTGTAGAACCATATCCCATACCTAAACAAAAACACAAGATTTACAAAAAAAGCGAAAAATATTGCAACATAAGTTGCAAACCCTGTAACCCATATGTATTTTAATGGAGAAAATGCATTTAAACAGTTTTCAAACGCTTTGAACATCAGGCTTCGCCACTGTATGCAGTAAGAACTGTGAACAATTTCTCTCTACTTTCCAACTGTCTGCAATTACAAAGTTCCAGATATTTGTATATTTTGTTAGAATTTAAAAAAGTTCAAGTGTGTCAGCACCTTTACGCTATGGTCTGCTGAACCTGTTGCTAACAAAGAGCCATCAGCGTTCATTTTCATGCATAGAATAGGAGCGGTATGCATAGCCTTCCAGGTGCGAGCCAGCGTAGGAGTTTCATCAGAAATCGTAAACTCTCGGATCTTAAACCAAACATCGAATTAGAACAGAACGATTCTTGAAATAACTCATTCGGGAAGTAAACAAATACAAATAACTTGCACGAAACTTACAATTTGGTTATTATATGCAACAATTAGTCTGGAGCGAGTTTTATCTAGACATATGCAAGTAATGCGAAGACTCTCATCTGGATCGCCTATGGTGAAACTGCAACAATAAAATTATAATACAATTACTACCAGGAGCAGTCATTAAACCACTCCGGGGGCGGCATTCAATCCTTCCCCTAGGGGTTGGGGGACGAAAATCCCTTTAAATTTTCTCTGTCTTCCCAACTGGGATTGTCCTGATAAAGGGCCTACATTTAATGTATGTATGTAGGTAAAGTAAACATGCATTGAAAATGAAGAAACTACATCGTTCAAAACAAATAAATTTAAAGGGATTTCCGTCCCCCAACCCCTGGGGGAAGGATTGAATACCGCCCCGGCATGCATCATCAATTTGCACACCATATAAGCACATTTGTTAAGGACAACAAATTTTCAACCGTGTTGCGTACGGCAAGACAGCAATCAAAGACAGACATCTAAGAGAGGGGAAAGGGATTGACAATGGCCAAATAGAGTTCCCTGATAAGAACAACTTCTCCTCGCCACTCAAAAAGCACATGAACCAAGGGAAATGTGGTCAGTTAGTTCTACTAGCATTGAGCAAATCGTACTAGCACTGGCCGTTGTCCTACTAGCACTAACCCTGGCACAACATACTTCAAAGTTGATCTCAAACTTTTGGAGAGGAACTATTAACGACACATCGAAATCGCTGCCCCGTGCACTTTTACGGTTTCAATATCGATCAACTGAACTATACACTGCCGTTAAAATTAAGAGATTCAACTGCCATCTTTGGTTCGAGATGCAGCCGGAAGAACAGCTCTGCAGCAGGTTTCCGCTAAATCGAATTCATGAGCCGGCATAGGGTCTTCATAATTAATACAAACTCCATGAATAATCCACTTCATGACAGGTTTTCTTGATATTCTAGTACGGGTTACATTTCTTCCTCTTCGTGAGTTTTCGCATGCTTGCGAAAACTCACGAAGAGGAAGAAGCGACGGCTAGGCTCCTTTCATGGTTTGCGGCCCGTGCGGACAGCACGCGAAGCAAACACGTCAACACGCGCTCTGGCGCACAATGCGTACTTGGCGCGCAGTCGGCGCCTCCCTCGATCGATAATGCTAATTTCGATACATTTTTTCTGTATTTTGACGTTTTGTGTGCCGTTTTGCTTTTTCTTGCGGTTGTTTAGCCCAAAACTTTTCCTTTTTGTATGGATTACTGCTTTTGCTTCACTAATGAACCCACTTGGTGCTTATTGCCACTTTCAAACACAGTGTATGAACCTAACCATTCTAGGACAGTTGAAAAGCAATGATTCACACAAAAAAAAAAAAAGGTTCTCGCCAAAAAACACGAGAAGCAACACGGCACAAGGAGCACCTGGAAAACACAAATAGAATGTGATGAAATCGAATTTATCGACTGGAAGGCGTCGACTGGCTTTTTGCTTTTTTTTTTTTGGCGAGAACCTTTTTTCTTTTTTGTGTGAATCATTGCTTTTCAACTGTCCTAGAATGGTTAGGTTCATACACTGTGTTTGAAAGTGGCAATAAGCACCAAGTGGGTTCATTAGTAAGCAAAAGCAGTAATCCATACAAAAAGGAAAAGTTTTGGGCTAAACAACCGCAAGAAAAAGCAAAACGGCACACAAAACGTCAAAATACAGAAAAAATGTATCGAAATTAGGATTATCGATCGAGGGAGGCGCCGACTGCGCGCCAAGTACGCATTGTGCGCCAGAGCGCGTGTTGACGTTTTTCACCCTGTCCGCGCCATACGCACGGACCGCAAACTATGAAAGAAGCCTTACTCAGGTTCAATTCACCGCTGAGTTACGACCTAGAATTTGATTGACCTCATTCCTCTACTGCTGAATCCTTCGGAATCTCATTGAATACTCAAGAGATCTACTGAATGAGCACTCAGTAACCCATGACGAATACCGAGGAATTTTCTAAATTATTTTCGCATGTACTCGCTTCACGGCCTGCCCAGAAGCACTCGACATTTTCGATTTCGTCTTTCCTCTGCACATAGGAAAGAGCTAATCATTTTGGGAATTCGCAGAGCTTGTATTTTAAGCCTTGTTCGCATGCTCAACCCGATACTTCCATCTGTGGTCAATTCCTCATGCTCTTGAGAAAGTCGCACTGGACACGCCTTATTCAATATTCGCGTACACCCCTTAACTTGCTCAACAAGTCGGCCCCTACGACTGAGATCAGTAAGTGTAGTTCGGCTTTTGATCAGAAGCGGTCTAACGATGCATCCTTCGTATACAGCAGACCTCATGAAATAATGTGGTCGGTGATTCAAAGCTGAATCCCGCCCGTTTCGGACGAACAATCCACCAAGTGTAACCGAAAAACCATGAAATCACAGTTGGTTTATTAGTCCAGATGGCGCTAACACTCAGCCAGTAAAATAGATGTGTATAGACGGCTTTCACCTTACCAGCTCACAG
>MU868771.1:0-36111 GCA_036418205.1 Ostertagia ostertagi | reverse complement strand
TTTTAAATTTCGCTTTTGTTCTGTTGGCCTTCTTCTTAACCGTTATGAATATTTTCGACTGAGCACCGCTTTTTATGAGAACGCCTCGCCCACCGAGGGTGGGTCTCCTCAATTCGAGCTGGCTTACCAACGCACAACTATATACCCTTTTTTTCCTCGTCTCTTCGAGTCTGTTTTGTGACTGAATGTGAAGTTCATGGTCCTCAGTACCACTCGTTTCGACGCAGCCACGCCCACTGTGGGCGACGCTTCCGCTTAAGGTAATGTTATGTTTTTTACTTCTCGAGATAGGGTGCACCCACCTCCATACTTGAACCTGGACCCAGTAGGTTGTTGTCCGCCTTAATTCGGAATTTTCGTGACAGACAGGACAGAAGTACAGACGTCAGCGAAAGCAATGAAGTCTCAGTGGGCAGGACATGCGCAAAAGTGGGCGGGGTCACCCATGAATTTCGAAAGAGAAGTGTCTCCAAAGCAGCCGTACCTTGGAACCTCACTCAGCAGCTCTGCAGTAATAGAGAGAGAACATTGGTCACAGACATAATTTTTAAGCCTTACCACCTTCCGAAAAAAACCCTGTCTTGGAAGAAAGACCCTCTCCGAAACCGCCTTATGGTTATAATAGAAAATATAGTTTGACCTAATAGTCGGTGTAAATAGGATGTACCGAAAGAAAACTAAAATCTAGAAAAGAGCAGTGATCATCCTATTTGAACCCCCGTGTGATGCACGCGAATCAAACTGGTGTAAGTACATTTGACGAGGTGTGCCTTCTTTTCGAAAAATTAGAAGAGCACCTGATGCTGACCATACACCACAAGGGACGACGGCCTTCACAAAATGTGAATGTTTTCTGCCAATGAGATGATTAATCTGTTGCAGTAGTATTCTATCAGTTGTCACTAATTCCAATTACAATTTACCAAAAATCATCTATCACTATGAACCACAGATAGCCAGATTTACTTGATGGCTGTCGTCACTTGTTGTGTATGGTCTGCACCCGACGCTTCTCTCGTTTTTTGAAAGAGAAGGTAAGTGCTTAGCTAACAGTTATTGCATTGAATACTAAGTTCAATAAGCTGCGATTAATAAGCTGGTGCAATACAAGTAGGATGGGAACGCCGAATTTGTGAATACGTTAGGGCGAAATTTATGTAGTCGGATGATAGACCGATGATTAGGATCGGACGACCGACCATGAATGTGCCCTTAGAGGACGACGCCTGCCTCGGTCCAAGGAGTAAGGTGAGAGCCTTAAAACTAACCGCCTTGAGGAGGGGGGGGGACGGCGGGACTCTGCAGTGAGTGGACCACTTAGTGTGGTAAAAGCTTGAATACAAATTTGTGAAATCACAGTAGTCAAAAGTCGCTGTTTGGGTGAGGCAGCATCAAATTGTGGCTAGTTAACACGTACGACATCGCTCGCCTTGGCTGTTTCAGGCCGATGTCATAGTTTGCGAATCGAGCGATTCGCTAGCGAATCGCTAGATCCGAGCGTTGCGCCAGCGAATCGAATCAATTGGCAGAAAACATTCACATTTTGTGAAGGCCGTCGTCCCTTGTGGTGTATGGTCAGCATCAGGTACTCTTCTAATTTTTCGAAAAGAAGGCACACCTCGTCAAATGTACTTACACCAGTTTGGCTGCGCACGCATTCGCGTGCATCACACGGGGGTTCAAATAGGATGATCACTGCTCTTTTCTAGATTTTAGTTTTCTTTCGGTACATCCTATTTACACCGACTATTAGGTCAAACTATATTTTCTATTATAACCATAAGGCGGTTTCGGAGAGGGTCTTTCTTCCAAGACAGGGTTTTTTTCGGAAGGTGGTAAGGCTTAAAATTATGTCTGTGACCAATGTTCTCTCTCTATTACTGCAGAGCTGCTGAGTGAGGTTCCAAGGTACGGCTGCTTTGGAGACACTTCTCTTTCGAAATTCATGGGTGACCCTGCCCACTTTTGCGCATGTCCTGCCCACTGGAACTTCATTGCTTTCGCTGACGTCTGTACTTTTTTCCTGGTGTCCAAGACTTCTTGGAACCGAGTAATAATGTTTCGTGCATAACTCCGCCCACTTTTGTGCAAGCTTAGCCCACCATTAGCATGTAACCCCTTTCCCTCCGGCAACCCTTATCCACACTTCTCCCGGTCGTCTAGCCATTTTGGAACCTAGTTCGACTACGCTGGCTTACATCGGGCGACCGCTGGCGACGCAAAGTTCTTATTCGACTGGTGCAACGTTGCGCTTCGCTTGCGCAAGCTCGGATCTAGCGATTTCGCTAGCGATCCGCTCGATTCGCAACTATGACATCGGCCTCAGCGTGTGGCGACCAGCGCGGTATATGCGGCGCCTCTGCATCACCTCGTAACCGTGGACGCACACTTGTATGCGACAGAATGTGTCAATTTGTGGTTATCGGGGAATTATACTACTATATCCGAAGTTAGGGTAGGCGTATCTGCGGAGGTGACATGCACTTGATAGAAGCTGTGTGGAATAAGCTGCTTCCAACATACATAGCCTGAATATCAGACAAAGCATTGTGACAATAGCTTATTCGCGAACTTATATCAATGCACGCCATTTCCGGTGACACGCCTACTCAACTTTCGGATATCGACTGCACCAGTAATGGAAGTTCGACCAAAATAAGTTGTATGCTACGAAGAAGAGCAAATTTTTTGCTATAAAGTAGGGTGGACGCTACTTGAACTCAGCTTTTAACCGCTTCAGCGCTCCTCGCGGATCCCTCTTTTCCTTGGTCCCAGGCTTAGTCCCACGGTATTCACCCGTTCTCTAATCTTCTGTGCCCTAGCCATTCGCGGCAGAACCATTGAAGAAAGATATATGTACACTTTACGTAATGAGAAGAAAATGAGGAATGACCTGAACAAAGATTTTTGTAATGTCTGGTAAGGTGCTAACTTATTGGGGGGGGGGCACGCGGCGGTGCGGCGTCTGCTCACCTGGGCTCTCTCGAGCGAGACAGTGTAAACTCGAACATTCCAGCCTTCCACGCATGTCAAGTGACTGCCCCTACCCCCACCTCCTAGACTGCCTACGCTCCCCCTGGCCCACGGATTTCCGAGCATGCCAGGCGAGCAGACTACCGCGCCGCCGCGTGGCTACCCAACTAAGTTAGCACCTCTGGTAAACCTCTGCCAAACTAAGGAATGACCATCCTGTGAGCCACGGACTTCTTGGTTGTGTTGATGTACAGCGATATTCGAGTTGGGGCAGGCGGGTCACGGAACATGAAGTGGCGCCGACTTTAGAGAAACTGTGTGGATTAGCTGCTTCCAACATACCTTGCTGGATACCAGCAAAACATGCTGGCTACAGCTTATCCACGTAACTTATATCAAGTACGGCGGCAGTCGTCACTTCCGGTGACGCGCCTACCCCAAATCTCGAATATCGGTGCTATACAAGTGGGATGGGCACGCCCAGCTTTTCACCCATGTCAAGTGGCTGCCCTCACCTCCCACCCCCCTAGTGGCTACATTCCCCCTTAGATCACCAATTCACCAATTCTCATGACAATATAGTAGGGAGCAGCAGTCCCACGTACATACATTTCCGTTCAAAGAATGCGGCGCGCCATCACTTCCTGTCTAGCACCCGAATATCGACTGTATAGCCTTTAGAATGGACCCAAAAAGTTGAAGAGCTCGTGCATTTGCGAAAAAACAAATGTAGCAGGTGCGGCACACGTAGTTGCCACAGTGTCCGACACGGTGCGAAAATGGCGGCACACATAGTTGCCGCGTTGTCGTCAAGGTGTTAAACCGAGTTCCCAACTACTCTTTTGACGCGCAGCGTTGAAAATGAGCGGATGGTTGCGATGTCAGTAGTGGCGCGCTGCAACCTCGACGGCTACCCACGGTGTTTTTACAAGGACGTGATAAGATGAAATGGACGAGTTCACCTGCAGCGCAGACTAGAGCGTTACGGGACCGCTGCATTTGGCCTAGTAGCGTCCTTTAGATGAAAGTAGAGCGAAGACTTGCAGGATGTCCAATTTCTAACTTTTCTTCCCTTTTGATGTGTTTTTATTGATTGTTCTAATCGCACTAATCGAATGAGCTGCTAGATGTACGTTTCCTATGCACTGTGAATGTACTTCCAGGTTTTCCATGAGCTGGTAGCGCCGTTAACAGACACCGCCGTGCGTAGAGCGTTACCGTCGCGCTCTGCAAAGTTCTACGGAGGTGTTCGAATCAACTATGTTACGAAAATGTTATTGCATCTGCAGAACCTTCGCCCCGAAGCATCTCGTCTTCCTTGTCTTCGCATTTTCGGCTGTATACCTTGTTCTTTTACGATATACAGGAAACAGGTGAGTGGCGATCTAGCTCATCCATAATTTTGTTTTATTTGAGTCAAAATTTTGGTAATTCGACGCTTGAGCGGCATCTCTTTTTCAGTCGTAGAAGTTCCGGTATTTTCAGTGGCTCCCCGTTTACGAAAAAATCTGCAGTACATCAATCAACCGAAGTGGTCGATAAAATTGTTGAGAATGCAAGGTGCCTCATTTACATTCTTTGTGTCATTTTTTCCTCAAGAATTTGCACAAATGGATTAGTTTGTCAATTAGTTAAGTATTAATTTATTACGAGAGTTGCAATAAAATTTATCCGTGCTCTTTTCTGCGTGACTTACGCCGTTAAAGTTGCTACGAATTCCAGAGTAGAACACTGCTTTCATTTAGTTTAAAGTACGGTTTCAGCGTTTTTGCAACTCCTGATGGATGTTTTTCTTAACTACTAACAATAATTCAATTCAAAGTGTTGGAGTATTGAGAAAAAGCAGACAACAGTGACAGGCTAGGTGAGCTTTTTCCAGATAGCTGACGAAATTGTGTCACTGTTCAGGCTCCCGCAAATACTGGATGAATCTGATCCGAAGGAGGTTGAGAATGCCAGACAAACATTGACGGTCTTGAATAACGTTGCAGAATTTGCAGACAAGAAAGTGGAGAGAAAAACTACGTTGGCCATGTATGTTTTGCATTCTTGTTTACTTTTGTACGATCCTACTTTTAGTTATCACATTTGTTACGGTCATTGGTGGACAGCGTCATCACGGGTGCGTAGCGTTTCTCCTCCTGGGATCAGGCCACCTAAAATTGAGACGCCGTTCATTCGCTCGGAGCAAGCTTAGGACTAAGGCTAGGCCCAATCATAGGCATAGGCATAAGCCAGTGTGTATGCATAAACCTTCATCTAAGTCTAGATCCAAACTTAACCTTAAGCTTCAATGATCGCACATCTTTGATGACCTGACCCCAGGAGAAGAAGCGCACGTCTCCCCGTCATTACGGACCGACTTTAAGCGTGTTGTGAATTGTTGATACAGGCTCGGACAGCAAAGAATGACACGTTTCTTATGTGAAAAGTACTGAACCTAGTCTCAATTAAAAGTGTCGCGCTGGCTCGGAAAGGGATAAGAGTTCCCAACTCATTGAGAGAAAGGGTGTAGATAAAGCTGAGGTGGTTTGTCCGCAAGAGTTAAGCTGCTGGCCTATAAGCCGCACGACAACTATGCCACGAGGGGATAAAGATCGAGCCAGAACGGCCACTTTTTTACGTTCTTCACGCAGCTTTTGCCATCATTTCCGTGTATGAAATGATGGGCAGGGAAGAGCTTCTGACTTTGAAGAGCCCGTCTCGTTGACCCTTGATAAGGCGCCACTGCCCCGGAAACGTCTGTTTTCTTATTGGGTAACTCTCCTACCCAATTCACTGTGCATCTCTCCCATTCGTTCCTTCCTCCTCCCCCTCCTACCCGGTCGCCGTTTTGAACGAATTCGGGCGGCGTTGCGAACATAAATTAAAGGATCACGATACCATTGATGTTATGGACCAGAACGGTCGTACCGAAGCCTCTGTTACAGTGCGCTCACAAATTACGACTCATACAGTCGCAATAGCGCGATCGATGCGTTCCTATTCCGCACTCGAATTGCAAGGCGGTCGCAAAGTGTCTAAGTGCTCTTAGACCGGTCGTAGCTATAGTTTAGGATCTTGCGATTTTTCATGGAATACATACCTGTCGATCATGCGACCTTGCAATCGTGCGGTCACAGAATCGCAAAATTTTTGTATCATTACTCCGCCTTTCGAAGTTGAGCGAATGTAAGGCATTCGCAAAGTACATTTGTGAAAAATCAAATCCATTTTGCGTAATATTTATCTCTATGAGGAATTGGCAGGATGTTAAGCAGCTTTCTTATTAGGTGTTTCCTGTACTAAATTCTTTCTTAGATGAGATTCTTAAGCTACATCGGACAGAGCGACAGTGCAATTTAAAGCAAAACCTTCCAGAATTTGGTTTCTTGTGCAGGATCAAATTATGCCATGACAGTCGACTTTCAAAAGCAGTGAAACCTTTCTTTTGAAAAGTACCGCTAAGTCTGTTCATTGAGATACCAGCGAACAGAATTTTTTTGTTCCGTGTCACTTTCTGATTGTTTTGACTTTTGCATCATAATTTAGTCGGAACACCTTTCTTGCAGGTTTCACCATTGTTATAGTTTGAAAGACTTCTCCCTAAATGCTTGCCGGTAACGAATTATCTAAGACCAGTTATTCAGTCAGTAGTTTAACTCTTTCGGACCTGAATTTTTTCCCGTAAAGAAATTTTCCTTCTAGCTATTGTTTATTACTTGTGAGCATATAAGTAACATTATGGCGAAATTTGGAAGCTATTTGATCACAAACAAAGAAACTAAGAAGCTTCGAAAATTGGCCTACCTTCTTAGTTTTTAAGATTATGTCGAAAAAATTCCAAATTTCATACATATGTCGAAAAAGATTATAATCTTGCACAACATATAACCCATACTTTTGATTGAAGAATGGATCTACTTCAAATGTGTCAAGAAAAAGTGATACTTACTTGGCCGGTTGCGGGGACCAGCGCCGATTCATTGTTGCGTACACCTTGTAATACTGACAGCAACACACAATGAAGTGGCAGGTTTATATCATAATTAGGATGGGGAAGGTTGACTAAAGCAACCTCTAGCAGGATTAGAAAAACCGTTCTGTTTCAGCGGCAATGCAAACATTTGAATTTGATGGTGGCAATTACCACCGCCAGGGCCGAAAGGGTTAATGTTCTCCAACCCCATTATTTTCGAATAGCATCATTGCTTTTCATACATATCGATGTACATATTATCGATTTTCTATGTTGCTGTTTTTTTCCAAATGTTTCTACTAAACGTTTCTAAATGGAAGTTCAGGCTGCCTGGAGATCTTTGTCCTGAGCCGGAATTCGTTCCCGATTTATCCGGTTCACTTCCACAAGCCGTGTTGCTCATCGAAAATCTTCAGGAAGCGGAGGTTATTGCTGCTCACCCCGAGGTCAAACCCGGTGGTGAATGGAAACCCTCAGACTGCAAGGTGCTAATTACGATCATATGCAACAGAATTTAAATTTCAGTCATGTAAAAGAAAATGCTTTTGTTTGCCGTAGTTGTTGTATCGCATTTATGGTATGCTGAAAGCATTTCAAAAGTTCTGAAAGTTATACCTCCTCTGTTTCTTGCTGTTCCGCTCTGTAAACCAAGAGCCAGCATCCGACGTTGCCAAACGCATTCGGCGCAGATTTCCTTAATTTCTTGTTGTGAGTTCGTCCCATGAGTAATGTTATTTTTTCTCAAGGCCTTTACTTAGTCAAGACCCTTCGTAATATACTTCTACTAAGTTGTGTAAGTCGTGTTATTTTTTCTTCAAATCTGGATTTCTTGCCCGAACTAGATACTTTACCGCTGCCTGGTTTCAATCGCTGAAGCATTGGGAACACGGCGGCATCTTCAAAAGAAGTCTTTTCCAAGTGCGTCAGTGGTATTTCGTCATCTTTTGTAAAGAAAATAATTCTTGAAGTCGTATCGTAATTCTCATCGCCTGGACACCTTATTACGGGGCCTAAATTTGACGGGGGCATAACGAAACTATAATAAAAGCAACATATATATCCACTTGGAGCAGAAAAGCAGGTTTTGAATGATATACAAAAGGATAGAGAGTAGGAGGAAGAATTTCGTTAAGTCAAAAAGTTCTTACAGATGCAACCTGAAATATTTATTCTCTCTGTTAAGGCTCGTCACAAAGTGGCTATTATCATCCCTTTTCGTGATCGGCAGAGTCACCTAACAAGGCTGCTTGATTTTCTCATTCCCATTCTCCAGAGGCAGCGTTTGGACTTTCGATTCATTGTTACAGAGCAGGTTTGTATTTTTTCAGTTAATTTTTGCGTCGTCTAATATAGTATGATTTGAAGATTGGTTTTCTAATGACTCACGCAGACAGTTTCTTCTTTCACATATTTTATTAATTTTCTGTGGGTGTTTGACCGAGCCCATTGCTATCTTTTTATCAGTGGTTATAGTTAGGTAGGTGGTAGGTGTGCAATACGTCATTTATCTTCGCATTTTGAAGAATAGTCCGAATCGATTCCATATCCAACTCACGGAGATGGCCACTTGAACGCTTACTTTCAGTATGGAAACGACCTTTTCAACAAAGGACGCATAATGAATGCGGCGTTTCGCTTTGCGGAGACACTGAATGTCGACTGTGTCATTTTCCACGATGTCGATATGTTTCCGCAAGACGACCGTAACCCTTATTCGTGCCCTCCATCACCAAGGCATATGGGAGCATTCGTCAGCAATCTAGGATATCAGTTAGTTTTTTTTTTGATTTTGTCATTCTACAGTTAAGGTTTTTTCAATTAGCACGTTCCGCTATGTATGATTCCGTCTATACAAACATCAGTTTTGAAATGAGCGGCGAACCTTGTAATGTTACAAGGTCGATACCTTGGGAGATTAATAGGGATGCAATAGAGGGGCGGGACCTTCTGCTTTCAGGAGCGATAGAAGATGGCCAATCGACTCATTTTGAAGGTTGGGAAAACTGTGAATGGTAGACTGGACCGTAGCGCGTGCTGCACCTCACTGCTGTACTGAAATTCGTTCAGATTTTATTGTTTTGCTTACACGAGCAGTATTATCCCAAGAATGGCATTTTTTTTACTTTGAAAACACAAAGTTTGGTGGGTTCGAAAGTATTAGGTTGTACCATAACTAGTCAATCACTTTGCATTTATTGCCATAAAACATTTCTAGAAAAATGGTAAAGGCGTGGAACATGTTTTGCGAAGTAGCGCCCACATTATTCTACCTGAGCATTTGGTCAGCCCATTTAAACGCTGCCTTACATGGCTAGCACAACTTCCTTTAAGTTCGACACTTCTGAAATGTTGCGCTGGGAACCTCCGCCCAGTAATGGTAGGCTCAGTGAAGAAGGCAAACGTGGGCAGAACAGTGGCAACGTATTCAATTTGAAAGCAAAGCAAGACAAAGTCGGCTTTTTTCTGAGGTCGTTCGGCCTACCTTGGGGAGACTACTCAATGGCGACTCTCAGGCTAACCTTTCTTTCAGTTTTGTTGTGTAGCACTATCCTCGTACCAGCTAAGGAAAACCTTGTCTCAGCTCTAGCACTTTTCTCCGTGAAGAAATTTTACTATAAATGATACGACCTCAAACCCGACTTCCAGTCCTTTGTTCAAGACCTCCCGCAGTTTCAGAGCGAAGGCGACTAAATCCTATGAGTAGGCAGTGCGTTATAGATGACGGAGGTGTATGTTTGTATGCGCAAGGACTTCGCAGATAAAAGAAAAAAAATTGAATTCAAAAGTACCCAAAGCGACTCACTAATTAAGGGAACCTAATAATGCAATGGATGTGAGTACGTAGAAATATGTGCTCAAAGTAATGAAGTTATAGTAATGCTAAAGGAAAACAACCAAATTTAGAGGGATTTCTTCCTCTCCCTCGATCTAAGTGGCATTCTTTCATACAGATAAACTGAGATCAGAATGTGACAGTGTTTTAGCGAATTTCGGACAATCCTGTGTTCAATTAGGATATATTATTTCCGCAATGTAATTGTGAAGAGTTTTGCTTTTTCTGACGTTTCCACCAAAATATTTTGATTCGCCGCTAGTTGCTTTATAAGTCTTCTGTAATATTTATAGATTATGGTACAAGGAAATTGTCGGAGGTGTGCTGGCTGTGTCGATGGAGGACTATCGTTTTATTAATGGATATTCGAACATGTACTGGGCATGGGGTGGAGAGGATGATGATATGGGTTTGTATTTTTTCTAGATATAGTCAGCTTTCCAGGTTTTTGCACAAAAAACTTCGAAATAAAGCGTTTTTTCGTATATTCCACACTCACATCACCTACCATTCTTGGAAACTTTTTTTTTGATTTTCTGCAATTTTTACTAATTCTGTGCGAAGTTTCTGAAATAGGATGTAAAACTGAATAAATAAACGCATTCAGGAAAACGCATACTTTCGCTAAATTACACGATAGAACGGCCACACTCGGAAACTGGTCGATATTCGATGCTGAAACACGTAAAAAGGAAAAGGACTGCACCAAAGCTAATGTATGTTTTGCGATGTTTTCTGCCTTCCTACTAATATGTACTTTTCATTTATAGGGGTCAAAAATCTTGTTTTTCATGGCGCACACACATTAGCAAATTTTTCGTCGTACCAAGTTCTTATCGTATGGAAGTCTTACTTCAAATGTTCCTTAAATGTTCCCTCAGACCAGAAGCAAGTTTTTGCCCAATTCAGCGCTCACCTTCCAATAAATGAAGTCGGCCGCCATTACGCCAAGTGCAAGGAGACATTCCGTAACTGTTGCAGCCCGAGGCAGCTTTTTCACTAGACTTACCTTTGAACGGTTTCGTAGATACAGTCGCTCCGGATAAGCTCTGCAGATCTGCATTTCAAGCAACGTTACAAGGTCTCCGATTTGTCGAGAAATTCGTCGAGCTCGTTCCTTGCACCGTCTTCCCGTGACAGTTCTGATTCCGCCCTTGCGGAAGGATGCTGTGATGCTTCAGCGAATCTTCAATAGATTCAGATGTGCTATTCAGTTATCAGTTGAAAGAATCCGAATGAATCTAACAAGGCGTGATAAATTCAGTTTCGAAGTGAAAAAACCTTTTCCGACCTTTGTAATCAATCTTTTTCTTTTGAATCAAGTGTATTCGAAGTGTATTTTAGCAGGTTTTTTTACAGATATAAATTGCTCGAAATAGCAGAAAAACGGGTTGGATATGATGGGTTGAACGAGACCGATAAGTGGACTGTGCGAAAGGTCAGCACCAGTCGATGCTCTGTTTATGTCAAGTTCTTTTCGATTTTACATTAATCTGTATGCTGACGCTCAATGCAGAGAAAAAACAAACCATATTGATAATCTTGAAAATGGCATTTTTTAGGTCACCGTTCGACCGCTCTATTACCACCTATATGTGGATGTTGGCGCAGTACCCGAAGAATGGCGCGAGAAGAAAAGCTAATGTACCTTCTATTTTGCACAGGGTACGCCTTGCGTTGAGGAATTTTCATTGGGTGTACTGGTTCTTCAGTGCAGGTATTAACACTAAACGGCGCAACGGTGCTTTCATTGAGAGGTGGTGTGGAACAGGATTTCACTGTAGACAGCTTAATATGTACGAGTGTGCCGTTAGAAATTTTTTTAATGCACATCATGGCTATCTCACGGCTTACTGAGTTTTTCGAATGTGGTCAAAAAACCGACGGTGTAAGTAATAAGAAACTATTACAAGTTAAATGTAATTGTACTCTATAAGTAGACCCTATTTTATGGTTTCACGGCTAGGAGTCTGCCGGCTTGCCCAAAAACCATTAACGTGATCGTAACATTTATCTTCTTTCATCAAAATTTTGAACGGAAGTCAAAAGTATTTAACGCGGATCAAAAAAAGGCCATGTAAAGCTGGGCTCATTGTTCTCTATTTCTCACGACGAAAAGATGTTTCTCGAGGTATTTGAATTTCTGACGAAGTTATTTTTGCAGTGGTAGGAGGATTAGTCGAACTTCCATCTAACAGATTCTCTACGAAGATCTTTCTTGAATCAGTATCCCTTCAGAAGAGTCCCAATGGTAAGGGAAGTGTCGCAGTTCTAAGGATTTGCTTTTTGTTCTGCAAATAAAATGTTTCCAAGAAGAAACCTACAGTTGTTAAAATTGTGAACTCTCATCAACTCTAATATGCTGAATAGATTATCCACGAAGAAATTTCAAAGGCACCCAAACTTCTCCGATTTTCGCTGGCTAGTACTCCCGCCTACTCCTTTTAGTACACATTCTTGCAACAGCTGAAATGATTCTGCTATCTATTTTTTCACCGCTTAAAACTATTACAAGTTAGCGTTTTAGTGATTTCAGCGAATACACATCCTGTTCGTGATTTTGAAAGGTTTCGGTTTTGTTACGGGGTGCTCCTCCGCGAACTATTACAGATAATGATTTTAGTGCATTGTGACACGTTTTCGGCTTGCGCTAATAATTTTGGCAGTACTCGAAAAACAATCCTATGCTATGGGTATCGGCCATGAAATTCAAACTTTTCTTCTTCATAGAGATGACTGGTATCAATTAAACTTTCTGGACGGTGGGAAAGATCGATCTTCCTCGACGCAATGGCATACTCAGATCTGTACTCTAGCACGGAAAACAGGTCCACCATCCTCTTATAAAATGGGTGTTAAATGTGATATGTCTAATATTGGTCAGGAACATCCCACACTGTAGGAGTTTGGGCTAATGTAAGCTCTTGCCATTATTCATATTGCTGCTTGTATCGTGTTTGGCCAAATTGCCAGATCATTTCGTTGCCTTAGTGTTTCAATGTATTTCACATGATCTATAGTATTCTAGTGGTCCATAATATCACGTGTTTCTAGCGTGATCATGAAATCGCATTTTAGACATATTTCGCTAGTCGTTTTTAGTGTTCTCTTTTTGTTTCGAAGCCGGTAACTTGCTTGGATTCTTCGTTTCTTTCCTCAATCATCCCACACGCTTATTTACAAGCCTTGGAGAATGTCTTTCGTTGCCCTGTGTACATTTGTTGTTTTACTGTCTGTTTTCTGTCGTACTTTCTAAGTACAGTCGAAATCCGAGAGTTGGGGTAGGCGTGCCACCGGAAATGAAGTGGCCATTGCCGCACTTGATAGAAGCTATGTTGATAAGATGCTTTAAACATACATGGCTGGATGTCAGCAAAGCATGCTGACAGCACATCCACGCAACTTCTATCAAGTGCGGCGGCACTTCTGCTGATACGCCTACCCCGGAGTCTCGGATATCAAGTGTATACACTTCTGCGGTCCTCATGTAGAAGTTTTATGAATTAGTTATCTCTTTCATTTCGCCAATTTCCAAAATTTTCAGTTCAACCGTGTGAAATCCATAAATTTTATACATTCCTCTGTTCGCTTTATTTGTAGGGGTTCAAATCCGTAAGCACATAACTCTATGCGTAAGGCTCAAGGATTTTTAACAGCACGTGATAAGAACAAATATGCAGGGATGGACACTCTCGACGCGTTGCCAGAACATGTTATTTTGAAAATTGTACAGCATTTAGGCAGCCTAGCGCATGTGTCTCGCTCAGGAATGTGGGTTTCTTTTTTTTTCAAAATTGTTTCCTATTTATTTCACTATCTGCCACTGTGGTAACTTTGTAAGTATAGGGATGAGAGGAGAAGAAGTGAAGTAGAAGAAAAAAGGTAGGCAGCTAGTCCCTTTATTCATACTAACTAAACTGTCATCACTCCTGAGATGCTCTGACAGTTAAGTTACACGGTTTTCCACACCAATTCGTAAACCTTGCATTCGGAAACGTTGCAACCGATTGTGTAAACGTTTCAGCTATTTCCGTTAACTTTTCAGCCCATTTCGTAAATGTTGCAACCAATTTCGTCAAAGCAGCAGATACAGTGCGCGTCAATTTTATATGCCACCCCCTAATTTTTCAGTTTTCCGACTTATTTGGAAATTTCGTAAATCGGCATAGCAACCATCGGTTTCGGCGTGTCGGAAAACTAAGAATGGTGTTGCTTGGTTTTGGTTAACGCGTGGATTTGATTTGCTCTGTTCTTTTGAAGAAAATGGGCCGCGTCAAATTCTTATGCCATCCTAAAGTTTCTTCAGAATTTCTCATTTCTCTAACGCTTCAGCTATGGGTGGCATGTAATACAAATGAGGAAATCCTCGACTCATGCAATGCACCAAAATGGTGAAGCATTTATAACTGATTAGTTCGGTAATATTAGCCTTTATACTGGACGGTAGCGGCATGAAAACGCTTCTCAAGAGAAACAGCTGTGTGCTCACTAGTACGAATCGCTCCTGCTGCTTGTTGTAGAACTCAACGACGAGTGTATCCAGGCAAACTGGGGAAATTGAAGTGCTCAAGAGCGCTCTTAAATTCTCATTTTTCCGCTTTGAATCCGTCGTCAACTTTATTTGAGGTCTTGGCTCCTTGCGAAGCTCGAAACGTTCACGCTCACAAAGTCCCTTTTTAGAGAGAACACGACTCGTACCTACTAACCTGTCTGGTACCCATCACTGAACTCGATCGAAGTTTTCTTATCAAGGCGATGCAATGATGGCCCATTGCAACCACTTCGGTTTCCCGTTCAAGTTACAACTGCCCATGTCATCATTTTCACTGTCTCGTATGAAAATTTTCCAGAGAAGCCCGACACATAGTTCGGCGATGGTACTACGCGGATTGTGAGTGCAACTCATATTCTCTCTGAGCAGAGACTTTGTGAAGCGTGAACGCTTCGAGCTTCGCAGGGAGCCGAGACCACAAAAAAAGTTGACCACGGATTCGAAAGCGGGAAAATGAGAATTTAAGAGTTCCTTGAGCACTTCAATTTCCCAAGTTTTGCCTGGATACACTCCTCGTTGAGTTCTACAACAAGCAGCAGGAGCGATCGTACTAGTGAGCACACAGCAGTTTCTCTGATGAAGCGTTTTCAATGCCGCTACGTCCAGTATAAAGGCTAAATATCCGAACTATCAGTTATAAATGCTTCCACCATTGTGTGCATTGGCATGAGTCGAGGATTTCCTCATTTGTATTACATGCACACCATAGCTGAATAGCGTTAGAGCCCATGAGAAATTCTGAAGAAAATTATGGATGGCATAAGCATTTGACGCGGCCCATTTTCTTCAAAGAAAAGAGCAAATCAAATCCACGCGTTAACCACACTTTTAAGGGGAATTAACGATAAGAACGAAGGTCAAAGAAGGGACATTGCACTGTTAGGAGACAGGCGGACCCCCTGAGGGTGCTGACGGACGCCGCCAACTGGCAGCGAAAGATTTGACACTCGGCGAATAGCAGCACCTCAATCTTGGCGCGCTTGGCCGGTTGTACGCTCACGACCATCTAATCACTCGATGCTGGACCGTACGTGTGATGGATAGCAGAGAGTGTAGGTAGGTTGAGCGGGCACAGCGATGAAGAGTCGTATCAATGCGGAAATTAACGGGCAAGCAAGGGACCCATTCTGTGGGTTTTGAGCCGTTTCATATGGTTTCTTCTTCATTACCTACTCCACTAGCCACCTCTACTCTTATGTTCCAATGAGCTACATTTTCTATTATAAAATCTGCCTTTGACGCGTCCATCTTCCTTGTTCCAGCATGGGGATATATTTGACACTGTGACGACTTGAACCGTTCTGACAGCATATTGCAGAATAAATTATTTACGTTTCAATCGTCACAGTTATGCTGAATATGCGCACTCAATTTTTCCTATACATTTGATCTCAGTAATCGTGTAGGATCTCAGGCGATGGTATAAGAGTGAGTCGACACGATGCTTATGGCGAAATGCGGAGTTTTCTGGCAACTCGCGCTTGAATATTCGTCACTTACCGGCTTTCGTCAAATCACCATTAGCTACAAAAGTTTGTGCATCAGGTCAGTCTCGGTGTAATCATTTCATTTCATTTCGTTTTATTTTTTTAGTTTCTTCATGATTTAAGCTGCACAGTGAATAGAGAAGAAACGCAACCAGACTAGAGAAGAGATAAATACGAGAACTTCATGAGCCACATTCAGTAACATCACACAGAAAAGCATAGAAAAAAGCCAACGCAGATTCTATGTGAATTTAAAAATACTTTTGTGACCCGTTTCCCTACTCGCACATAGAGAAAGAACAGGCAGTGCTGTACATAGTTCAAAAAGCCTGATTGTCACATGCGGTCATCCTTATTTCAAAGGGAAATATAATGTAGATGCCAGTTCCGACAGTTTGTTTAAGTGAAATAACGCTTTGCTACGGCGGCTGAAGTTGCTTTGAATTGAAAGTGAACGGAAAATGACTGGAAAAGGTCAGATTGGGCAACGCAACTAATCACTCAAGAGAGTATAGCTCGAACTTGCTCAGATTCCCTTCTTAACACATTCACGACGACGCCCCTTTTCCACTTTTCCGTCGCGTGGGACGGGCGCGATTTTGTGGGCGCCGCCGCCTCACCACATAACCGCAGGTTTTGTTTCGTAAATGAACAAAAACATGAATGTCACACAATAATTTCTGTGTCCAATGCGTAAAGATTATCTAAAATACAACAGTAGGATTTCGTTCAGAACAACAAATAGTGGTTACGAAAAGAGAGCATTTATTCACTTTCCCCGTGAAGGAATTGAAAAGCATTTTACACTCGATTACGAGGTTTGCCCACTTATCTGTTTACCAGTTGGCGCCGCACGCATTGCGCGCGCAACACAGATCTTCTGCGAACTTTGATGGTGCGACAAAAATTTTCATATTTGGCTTAATACACTACGAATAACTGAATCCTCAGCTAAATACGATCCGCTCCTCATCGAAGGCTTTCAACCTGTTTTTCTTCGTCAACCATTATCCTCTTGTTCTTGGTCTCCGGACTTCTTCCGGACAATAAATCTCGTGGCAAACTCCGCCTACTTCGGTGCGTGCCCCGCCCAGCAATAGCATTTGGCCCCCTTCCTTTCGCCGACCTCTACCCCTTTTTTCACCGGTCTCTGGGACCTCTTGGAACCAAATTACGACACTTTTGGCAAGCTCCGCCCAATTATGTGCATGCTCCGCCCACTAATAGCAGTTGACATCCTTTCCTTTGCCGGCCTCTACTCCCTTTCTCCCGGCCTCCGGGACTTCTTGGAGCCGACTTATGAGTTTTCGTCGCAAACTCCGCCCACTTTAGTCAAGCCCCGCCCACCATTGACAGCTGGCCTCCACTCCTCCATGCACCCCTATCCACCCTTTTCCCGGCCTCAGGAGCTTCATGGAGCCGAGTTATGAATTTCCGTCGCAAACCTCACCTACTTTGGTCAAACCCCGCCCACCGATGACAGTTGACCTCCACTCCTCCACCCACCTCCATCCACCTTTTTCCCGGCCTCCGGGACTTGTTGGAGCCGAGTTTTGAATTTACGTCCAGACTCCATTATTATTCCTACCACTACCCCGTTTTTCACCGGTCTTTGGGACCTCTGGAAAGCAGCTGATCTCTTTTCCCTCGCCAACCTCTAACCCCGTTTTCCCTATCTCTAGGACTTCTTGCAGCCGAGTTATGAATTTTCGTGCGCAAACATCGGCCAACTTTAGCTCAAGCCGACTCACCGATATAGCGGTCGCACTCCTCCACCCCCCTCCCTCAACCTTTTTCTCCTACTCCGGATTCTTGGCCGAATTTACAGTTTGGCGCAAACTCACGCCCATATTACGCACGCTCCACCCAACCGAGCAGTTATCATCTCTTCTTTGCTGACGGCTATATCCCTTTTTCCCGCTCATCCAGGTACTTCTTGAACCAGTTTATGAATTTTCTGGTAACTCCGCCATTTTGGCCATGCCGCCCACCAATGATATTTAAGTTCCACTCCTCCACCCACCTCTATCACCTTTTTCGTGCCTCGGGACTTCTTGTAACCCATCTCTGAATTCCGTCGCAACTCCGCCTTTTTTAGTCAAGCCCCGCCCACCGGTGACAGCTTGGGCTCCGCTCCTTCCCCCTCCATCCACCTTTTTCCCGGCCCGGGATTGTGGAGCCGCATCTTTGAATTTCGTCGCAGACTCCGCCCACTTTGCGTCAAGCCCCGCCCACCATTGAAAGCTGCCTACCACTGCTCGTACACCGTTCTATAACACCTTTTCGCGTCTTTAAGACTTCTCCGACCGAATACTGAGGGCTTGTAGAAATGCTGTACACTCAGAGGCACGGCCCGCCCAATTCTTGCGGCCTCCGCCCAGTCATGTTAGCAGAGCAACACTTAGACATTGCTCCCTTACAACCAATGATTTCTGGCTCTGTAGGCTTTCTCCCACCGACTTATTGAAATTTTTCAATAAAGCTGCTTTTTAGAGAAGCCGCCCGCCCGGGGGTGTCTCCTAATTCGATGTGCTACCATGATCATCTTACACCTTTTGGCCCTTTCGAGTCGTTTGTCACGCTTATAATCGAAATCATTGGTCTTCGGTACAGATTATTTCGACGCTAGCCACGCCTTCTGGTGAGGCGGGGCTGCGCTTAGCTTGATGTGTGTTTTGTATTACGTGAAGCCCTGCCCACCATCCCACACTTGACCCAGGTCCCTACCAGGTGGTATCCGAGGAGCTAGGGCATTTTCGTGACAGACATACAGAAGACACACGACACACTGACAACACGAACAATGCAGCGGTCTTATAGTAAGTAGGATTCCTAGCGCCTGGCAAGCGATTATCAGTTGGCAGCCTATATGGGCCGCCATCGTCCCAGGAGCGCATGTTGTTAGCAGCCCATATGGGCGGCCATCGGCGTGAATGTGTTAAGCAATGGTATAGTGGTGAAGGCAAGTCGTATTTCCTTTCTCATAGCAAAAATGATTGCAGCAAAAAAGAGCAGCTTGCTAGCGCAACAGCATACTGTAAATGTAGCAAAGGAGAGCGGGAACCGGAAATATACGTTGTTTATTGAGGAAAAAATTAATTGGTTCGATTTCCGGCGGAGGAGAAAGGATTCAGACGGTACAATGGTTCGCATCAGGCTGGGAAACCAGCTGTCCTGCAAAGGTTTTTGCTAATCGCTATGCTTTTTCACAAATGTTTTCAGTATAGAGGGCTATGTGGTTCGTTATTCAAGAAGCAATTCTTTGTCTACTATCACTAACCACGTCCTGTCATTGATGGGAAGAAAAATGGAGAAGTTACGATCTCTTACAATTGAGAACGCCAATATAAGCAACATCACTTTCAAATGTATGCCAAAAACGTGAGTTTTTCTAGTATTTCCGTTTATGACGTTTCCCTGTAAAAGGGTAAACGTGAGAGATCCCCATGTGGCGAGCGAGAGGAAATCAAGAACAATGTATAGTTGGAACGATTTCTGTTCAATTTTGTTGAAAGTCGCATTGCAGCATCTTACCCAATATCTCTTTTCAGGGCAGTTGCTACGACTACCCACTTTGGCTTTTTATCTTTGAGCTTGTTCAACTCTGTCGCAGGGTTAACAGTCCGTTTGAAGTATAAGGGTTGCATTTGTGGTTTTGAGGAGTTTCTATGGACTTGAGAAGTTTAATGAAAGATTTACCGGAGTAGGGCGAACTGACAAAATTGGTGGATTTGCCGTTTCAAAACATCAACGGCCACCCCTCCCCCAGCTTCCCCCGCCCCCTCCCCTTTCCGCTTGACGCCCGCTTTTGGAGTTGTGGAGGAAAAAGTGGGCGGTGTTGGGTTGCGTCCTCGACGGTTGACCCTGCAGTCGACTACTACCTAGTAGGGGAGGCTTACGATAGCTTCGGCAACCTCTCGATCACCTGTATCACCAGCGCTTTACTGCTCATCAAATTTCTCAGACAGTTTCACCATCGTCATTATTGCCCCTATCAAGTACCAGCCTGTTAATTCACTGGTTTTTAATGATTTCTACGTTCACCATAGAGTTGGTCGGGTCAGGATTGCGTGGTCGGCTCTTCAACCTCTTGCGGGAGACCAACATTGTTTACCGGCGTACTCCGGATTGATTTATTGGAATAATCTCTTTCTTAAAGGAGGATTTCACGATAAGGTCGAAGGAGGGAGAACTTATTTTGAAAAGATAAGCGGACCCTTAGGGGTGCTGACCGAGACGGCTTTCGCAGCGAAGTGTATTAGCATTACCCTCCGCCGGCGCTATGGGGCACTATTGGTGGGGTGCGCTCACGGCTAATGGCTAACCCTGTTTAGCAGGGAGAGCAGTAGCGTTGAAGGGGATAGCACCGATAAGAGTCGCATCAGTGCCGAAATCAACGGTCAAGAACGGCTCCCATTCCTCGGGATCTGAGCCATTTCTCATGGTCATTTCTTTATCCCGGCACCACTGACCACCTCTACCTTAATTCTAATAGGCTGCTTTAGATTATGAATTCCGTCTTCAAATAAGGTGGCATGTACCGTCAGAGGCTGTGCCATTCTTGCGGTTCAAATGCCCGGTAAGATTGCCATGGGTACCGATCACCATCACTTTGTTAACAATACATCGACCGGTGTTTACGCTCTCTCGTTTGAGGTGCTGTCGCGTATTCGCTTCTCAGAGGATGTATCGCTCTGTCCTACTACAATCGACCCAACACAAAGGCCTTCAATGTTAGTACAGTTGCGGTCAGAAGTGTTTGCCGAAACGTTCCTTTCGTGCAATACTTTTTCTCACTCGAACACTGCTCTTCAAATGTTGTTTAGACTGCCTTCAAAGCCACCGGAACCTTGACTGTTGAAGAGTTTAGATATTACGAAGGAGGGCTTCAAACTAATTTTTAGATCTTTCTCTGAAGGGGAAATGAAGGGCACGATAAAGCGATTCGGCGATCACTTTGACCGCTATTATATCTTCGATGGTTTTCCTTTTCTTCGGTGATAGTCCTCTTCAGAGGGGCTTATGTTAGTTCATTTTTGAACACAGAGTAACCGCAAATTTCGATTGCGTCATGTGCCTTCGAGCCAAACGTTTGAAACCCAGACAGGACAGTAGCTAAGTGACAAGTAGTCTGTGTACACACACTACTTCAAGGAGAAATTTTTATCTCGCGCATCGCGTAATTGATGTTACACTATATTTAGCTCCTGCCTCCACCTTTATTTCGCGTCCTCAACGGATGTAAATTCGCTTGCTGACAAAGTTTTTTTTGTTAATTTTTCAAGTAATATGTAAAATCAGGCCAAACGCAGGAAATCTTACCTTATCACGTTTTAAGAACGAACGACTCAGACTTAGTGTTCTATAATTGGTACTGTGTATGGATGACCTAGCAAACCGTCAACGTTGCCTCATTTGCGTCATCTGAATCTCGATTATGTACATATTTTTCAAGCAATTCAAAAGGCTTTCGGCGCACATTTTTACGAAGAAAGGTCGGCAATGTTTATTGTACGGTATTCATACGTTTATTCTGTATTTTTGAAGGTCTATTTCAGGATTTGATCGATTTGGAAGTCGCCATTGTGGGCGATTATCGAATTTGGACCTCATGCGTATCTCAGATTTTTTGCTAATATTACGAGTGCTAAACTTGTCGGAAATCAAATTCCTAAACGATGGCGTTCTGAGGTCCCATTGCATGTGTTGAAATGTTTAGAAATTTTTGACTGGATTATTGAAATAGTAATTAAAATTGGGAAACTCGGAGAATCCAAATCCTAAGCAGCAAAAATAACGAAAGTGAAATGGTTCACCTCTTTACAAATTACTTATTAAGTTTGGTTGAGTTGTACATTGCATTCACTGCTGTGTCGGATGAAGGATCGGCAGCCTGGTCCAACAGACTCGCAACTCGCCCTCCTCGATATACGTGGATGTCCCCGTGTTGACTGGACAGAGTCTGGATCGCAGTAGCTGTCATGAGAAGGTGAGGTTTCTAAAGCTACGTGAATTTTTGTGCCCTTGTCATTTTAAAGTATTTGCAATAACAACCACTTTGTAGCCTCCGACAAATTTGGATTTTGCGCATTCATGGACGGCTGCGAGGCGGCGAGATTAGTGCTAAGGGATCGCAATTCGCATTTGATGATACTAGATGAGGCACGGTAATTTGAGGATAGGGATTAAGGAAACAAACTTAGATGGAATTCTGTCTTGTAGCTACATTGGATTTTAGGTGGACCGTAAGGTAATGGCCGTTCCACAACACATGGAATTCTACAACATATATTTTTACGATGTTTGGAAACCCTCCGAGTGAAGCGATTGAGTACGACATGCGCAGTAAACTGACGTCTTTCTAAATAAAGCTCTCATCATTAGTCCCATGTCCATGCTTAAAACCTCGTCATTTTTCATGTGTTTTTCTACCTCTGAGCCGGACAGGTTTTTAGTGTTGGAATATTTATTACCAGATTAGCCCCCGTCAACCGCCGGACCTTCCTCCTGCGCAAGCTTTCTATCCTCCGCTATGGTCCCTTCCTCCTGTGACACCAACACCTCGTGGAAGTGACGCGTATGCAATACACAATGGTGTTTCAAAAGTAGAAGGGACACAATCATGATATGACGGTAGATTATTCGCTTCCCTCCTCATCCTCCCTTCCTCTCTCCACTGCCCTCAGCTGCCACTGCAGCACCATATGGAATGAACGGAAGTGTCTAAGCAGGTGTTTATATAGCCCTAAGAGTGTTATCACAACTATCCTGGCTACAAACATTGATATCTCAAATCCTGTAAGCTACCCGATTTGTTAGCGGTTTGTTATATCCCATGAGCTTCTTCTCACTCACTTCATTTTGCGGACGGACACACATACATACATACACCACTCACACACACGTACAGATACACAAACCGACAAAAGTTAGCGCTTTATAAAATAGAAGGATGCCTGACGCGTCGCGATTTCGTCGTGTCAATAACACCATTATGGCTGATCAGCTTCAGAAAATTCACATCGCACAACACATATAATCACACTTCGCACAACATATCTGACGTTACAAAAACTTGAAGAATTGGTATTCGAAGCCCATCCTCATACATCACATTCATCAGACTTCCTACTGACTACCACATCCTCGGAGTACCTCTACAAGTTCCTGAGCGAAAATGAACCTGAAACTTGGTGCGGCTCTATATTGTCCTCAATGACTTTGTTGGCTACAGAACCCGGGAATTGATGCTACAACAATAAGTGTACTAGCTTCTCGTTGGTGCAGTAATTCGGATTTTAGTGCTTCCGATTTTGGTTGATAAGATTCGTTCATAGCTGACTTGGATGGTAGGTGGAAATGGCGCCTCCAATGATATACCACTTCACCGCTCTTCAGGTGCTGAAATTTTCCAAATCTCTCTCGACTACTTGCTGAACAACGCTTCTAACAATACTATAAAGTTTTTCTGCAACATTTCGCGTGATAGCTTAACGATTAACGAGGTAGATTCATAGAGCGAACGGCTGGAACCGAATTTGCTCGCGCCTTTGTCGTTTTCGAAGCACGACATAGGGAGTGGGTTGGTATAGACCTTCCACCATTGTTCAACTGTAGTTCGTTTTGTGGTGCATTTCTTCTGATATCCATTGCTGTAGTCCAGCCTGCGCGACGCACGAATAAGGCATTCATTTAGCAGGCAATAAGACCTCCACCCTCAGAGGGCCAAACTATCCTTGGGACCAACTTTCCAGCCAAATCGAGTTGTGACCCTCACATCGAGAGGTCGAAAAAATTTGGCAGCCATAACTAGGAATGCTAGTCGGTTGTTGGGATTTTTGACGCCAAACTGCGAACTGTGTGCGAGAAATGGTCCCTGGAACTTCATGTACAGGGGTGATGGGAGATTCTGTATATCATCTTCACCTTTAGCGTCATCGCCATTCTACGCCGAAATTTCTCACCAATTTCATTAGAAATCTACTAATGGAGTAAGGCAGTTACCTGGTAGCTAAGCGCGTAACTACTTTTTGTTCTCAATGCCATATTCATGCTTTGCTTTGAACTTGAACTTCAAATTCTCCAGGTTCAAATATTGATGAAATCGATGCGTTAGAAGAAGAAGCCAGCCAACTAGCGAAAAGAAGAATTTCACCACTATCTTTACCTACATTCAGAAGCACCATAGCACAAACGAAAAAAACTCTTTAGTCAGAAATGTGCTCAAAGCTTTAGCTTGTGAACACAAATGTCGCACTTGTTCGAAGCAAGATGGGCCCCCTCACAACCTTAAAATGTGTGAATATGACACTTTCATACAAAACGATTACTGCATTTTACGTCAGCATTGCCGTTCTATCTCTTTACAGATTTCCATTCAAACTGGAGGTTTAATTTGGCTGTCGGGAAAACAAGCGAAGAAGTCGTGATTGATTGTCTAAAAGGGTCTTATCATTTTGCAAATTGCAATTTTTGGCAAGATTAGATCTTGATTGCGTAAAAATGATTTTTTAGTTAGCAGTGAGCACAAATGAAGAAATGCAAAAGCCTCGACAATCAAGAAATCGAAATCTAGGCCTTGCAGAGAGTAAACTGGCATAGTAATCGCTTAGCTGCCGCTCCATATCGATGGAGCTCACGCGTCTCAGTTTAAGCTGTGTTTGAGTATGCTCAATGTCACATAGACTTCAACGGCTCTGCCCACAGATCCCACAGGTATGGAGTATAGATTTGAGCTCAGAGTTTGATGAGGTTTCGGGTGATCCAAATCTCTTCTCAAATGGTTGGTTCACCAAACCACTTGCGTTGTCGTTCCAAAAGTAAAAGTCAAAAATTGAGGTCAACTCAACATACTTGTAAGCAAGATTACCCCATTGCTCACTTGACCGGTCATTTTTCGAAACTTGAGAATGTGAAATCCTGTTTAACTCTCCTGTAAATATTGAATAGCTTTACGTCTGCAACACCACACATAAACAATCAAAAGTTCAGCTCCGCACGAACAGCGCGCATCACATGGTAGGCTAGTGAAGCTGGACAACTTGCTGAATATTAGGTCACGTGGCTGAGAAACTAACAGTAAGATGTTTGAAAGATGTGTCTCATGAATCTCAAGGACCGTCCAATTTTGCTGAAGATTGTAGCGTAATGCGCGTTTTAGTATGCGGAATGAAAATTACACTTATCATGTCTCCGTTAACATTTAGGTGATTTAGCGGTTTATAGATTTCCACAATTAAAGAGTCGGTGTGTAAGTGAAATATACCCAATCAATCAGCATCTAACCATCATGGAAATTGCAAATATATTGGAAATTCGCTACGGGTCCAAGTCCAGATAGTTGAACAGCTCAACTTTCTCTGCTTCTCTCGATGAAAGGGTAGGAATGGAACATATTCACGTGCTAGGGACCTGACTTACTTCAATTGAGCGCACGCTCAACTGTCGCTACTTTTACAGTACAGTTGCCGCTCACACCAATTTCTCTCACCTACACTCTACCCTCGCCACCTTGATCCTTGCCGGTGATAATTGCAACGAACTTGTAGAGACCTGCATTAAAACGCTCTTATCATTCCTTGTCATTCCTAATCAGTTCATGCTGTTCGCAATCGGTGTCCCGGTCCAACCCCACGCAATTGTGTAGGAGCTAATATTTTAATGCCTGACCACGCAGGCTGCAACGGAAACAGATACTTCAAAATCCTAAGTTCTTATCAGCGTTACTGGCTTGTTATCAAATTTGATCTATCCGTATCCGTGTTTCCCGTCCATCCCCTATACACATTGACAACAAGGTTCCACGTAGCACCGAGCCGCAACGAGACCTGCGTGTATTCGCACACTTGACGCTAATTCTCCAGCTCTTCATCAGGTTGCTATCACATTCTTCACGTCAACTCTCTATGTCCCGCACGTCATCCCACAATCGTACATGAGTGCAAACTCTCCACCTGTCAATGCGAACCGGTGCAACCGAAATGGAGACATTCATCATTCGACGTGCGTTTTCAGCTCCTTGTCAATAGTGATCATTTCCAGTCCACCGATCATAAGTGTTTCATGGCTCCACCCCCCCCCCTCCATACGACCTACGAAGTTTGATGCGCTCTGGGTCCCAAAAGGGTGATGTTATCGAATTATTCGTCAGCCACACAAGTGCGGGTGAAGTTATGAATTCCGAGCACACACGCACACCGCCACGGCAATCCAGGCTGCACACGGACACAACACACGGTAACACACAACACAGACACACACAGCACCACGGACTACCATCACATGCTTGCACGGACACCCACACGACACACACGGACACGCACGGACACACACGACCACATCACGGACACACACAACACAACCCAAACCACACCCTAGCACACACACACAAAACACACCAACGCGCTTAGCCGCGTTATATATAAGAGGATGTACGGGGAAAAATAAGTTAGGGCTTGTAAAAACGCGTGCCATATACGAATGTAAAACTCGTTACAGGATGCTCACCTATACTTGGCCTTACTACAACGTCCGAAACAGTGGCATTTCAGTTTTTAGTGGGATCTGTTAAGTTTAGCCTGTAAGCTGCCTTTCTGTTCATCGGTTCAATAAAGTTTATTCTCAGTGAACGTCCTGACAGAGCCTTTTCAGCACATATTCTGCAGAATATCTCGGTCGCCACATTCGCTGAAAGCATTTGTACGCACCCCTACATAATAGGGTGTATTATGAGCAACGTACCAACATTCCTAGATCACTGTGCTAGTATTTTGTATATCCCCAGCAACTCTCATGATATCAGATTGTACGGTCGCGTACTAATTACGAACACAACATAACTTGACCACCTTGCTCCTCACTGAAAATCAAAGAATTAATGCGATACTGCAACTTGATGGTGTGTAATAATAATTGCATCATTGGTGCTCACTATGAAAAATACAGTACTATTAATAGTCGAGATCTAAGTTAGGTACGGCGTTGTTCCCCCCCCCCCCCACCGGAAGTGTACCGTGGACCTTGATCCGAATTGCGTAGATAAGGTCGTTGCCAGCATGCTTTGCTGGATGTCCGGATGTATATTGGAAGCCCCTTATCCCATAAGAGCGTTCATCAAGCCAACTTCACTTCCGGTGATCACTGCCTACCCCAATTTACGGATCTCGAGTACATATGTGAACCGAGAGTTTGTTTGTTATGTTGCGCTCCCTAAAAATTCGTATAGCGTGCCCCGCAAAGTTTGTAATTGTTGCGTCTCAAAAATCATCTACAACCTAAACGAGCGTCGAGTTTCCAACAATGGTGAGAGAGCAGCATCGTCCAATATGCATTTCGGCAGATTTCCGACAAATTCTGTCTCTTCATCTACAACCACACGCACTATCATGGACTTTCTGCACAGATTTAATTCCTGAGAACCTTGTACTGACACGCTTGCTCCCTAAAAGCTGAAAAACTGCGCGAGCAGGGGAATCATGCCTTTGGATTGTTGGATATCCCGAGCAACTCTGAAAATATTCGAGCTATATGGTCGCGTGCGAACGCTACTGACAGAATCATCAAATCAATTTGGCACCTCAAAAATGCCAAATGTCAAAAAAATCAGCAAACATACATGCTGGTTAGGGTCACGTGGCTGGATGTTAAGAAGTACTTATGCAGACATTGTGCTCACTTATGAAAAAATTTTACTAGAAAAGAATGCTTCATGTTGAGCAATACTCTGTGGTCCCCGCAACTGTGGAGACATGTTTTTTGTGAAAGCTTTCCGCCTGCGGTTGTGCTTTCCTGTCACATGGTAACTCAAAGCTCATGGAGGAATCGCTTGCTAAAAAATTCTTTTAACATAAAGGTGGACTAAAATTGAGGGCCAAGACTTTATCCATCAAATGCCATAATATCCTGAGCATGAAAACAAAATCTTCAGGACATCTGGTTGGCCAATATTACGATGCACATCCAATTAAGGATAAGATCTGCCACTCACTGCGCGATAGCATGTTTCAGCCCGAGTGCATACGCCGGTATGCACGTCGCGAACTCCCACCCTGACATTGGCGCAATCGCCGGAGATAGCCACATCCCATTCTGCTCCTAAATAACCTTTCCAATACTTCTTTTTACTATTCTACTCCTGCTATTTTGTGTGAATGGAGGAAGTGTACTGTGGCAAACTGGCACTCTTTACCACGATCGAGTCGTGCTAGGATTCAAAATCCTGGGTCGTGAATCCGCTGGCAATCCCAGCGCTCTTCCAGGTCGGTTGCTTGGGTTTCAAGACTTGTCTGGAGGAATAAAAACACTGAATCGTTGTACATACTGGAACCCCGCATCGTCATGAAGTTAGGCACAATCGTATCTTAATGCCGACGACGAATGTACAAATATTAAAGCATCCAAAATGGATCTGCATCAACGTGACAAATGCTTTATCCTTTACGTCAGATTGTGTCTCGCCGCAAGCGCCGGAAACGTCTCTACTGCGGTAGCTTCCCTCTCCATTCCTCTCCTTATTCTCATCTTGAACCCCTCTGCTCGCTCGGGCTAACCACAGCATCCCCTGTGGAAGACCCGAAAGTGCGCTAATGCGTGGTCCGTTGGGTTTTATCAACAATCATTGCAATTGGCAAACACCATACTAAAGCCTGTGAGCTACATGATTCTGTTAGCTGGTCTTGTTAGCAATGATGCTTCGCTTTCTCACATCACTTCATTTTGCGGACGGACATAGTACATACATAAGTATACAAGTAATGTTTATACGTCTGCAAAAGCACAACGTGGAAAGAAAATGAGCACCGGTCTATGCAAAGAGTCAAGTGTGCTTATAAACAAAAAAACTCAAATACTAAAAACAGTAACTCGAATCAGTCTCAGCCAAAACTATGACTCTTGGTCTCAGTGTTTACTATATCGATGCTTGAACTGAGCTTGTGACAGAGTGACCGTTATGCTCTTGCATGTTATATAACAGTGCCGCCTCTATACTTGAAGCTTTTGGTCACGTAGATTAGTTTAGGTCGCGTTAAGGAGATTTTCCGTAGAACCTTCCCCTAGTTCTCGAACGTGCCATCTTAAAGGCAATTGGTAGAAACTGACAAACAAAGACCTTGTATCAGCTTATAACTAAGCAGAGATCCAAAACTCTGCGCCTAAATTTCAAGATGTCAGACCCAGAGAAGCTATTCCTACTGATTGCATTTGGTATGTTGGAGTACTCAAATCCACCTATTCTTATAAACAATTTGCGAGTGAAACTATTTTGAACCTTTCAATGTATAATATATATATAATATATATATGCTTCTTCTTGAGGTATTGAATACCGTAGTGCTAGATCAACCAATGGTCTCACGTAAGGATTTGTAGGCATGCAGCAATGCATTCTTATTAGCCGGGGTTAGCCCTTTGAAAATTCGAAATATGCGTAAGTGAGGCTGTTCTGACTTTCGTTTTAATATGTCAGAAAAGTCTAGTTTGTTTATTATAATGAAACCAAGTCTCTAACAGATTCAACAACCGAGGGGGTATTCCCTCGATAGAGTAAAGGTCTATCGATGATGTAGCCCGGTTACTAATCGCATTTGTACGGTTTTGGTTGGAGATATAGGCAGTTGCCAATTCCTTAAGACCAGCTCACTATATACGTTTATGCTCTTGCATCTTTAAAGAGTCTTCAGAGTTTCAATATCAATTTGTAGATTTTTATATCATCAGCGTACACTTTTGCTATGACACCTGTTTGCTGAATCATGCTGGAAGTCAGATGTAAAAATGTTAATAAGTATGTGATAATACACCTCCCTGAGGCACGCCCTAATTACTCGTTTCACGTTAGAAAATGACTGCTCAATTTTGACTTGAAACGTTCCTTCACTCAATAATTCGAAATCCATTTCGTAATCTCGGATGAAATCTCGAACCTCTAACTGTAAATCAGTTTCTTGTGTGAAACTCTATCAAAGCTTTCGCAAAGTCGAAATAAATTACATCACGTGACACTCCCGTTTATCTAGGATCTCAGTCCAGTCATTCAACATTCAACCATATTAGTTTCAACGGAACGACCTGATACAACTTGGTGTTTTGAAACAACATGGTTTATTGTCAGTGGTGATTTATATGTTCTTCAAAACTTTTTCAAATATTCTGCAGAAAAGGGATGTAATACTGACAGGCCGGTAATTCTCGGGATTCCATGATGGTTCTTTCTTTAGTATTGGGTGACATAGGAGTGCTTCCAACGTAAGGGTACCTGTCCAAGGTTTAAAGACTGATTAAAAATATAAGCAAGGGACCACAGATAACAATCAGCCATTTTTTGTAGAACAAAGAATGGTATCAAATCAGGTGTACTGAGGAGGAACCAGGCCATTTCGTGATTAAGTCATGCAAACATGGTGGCGGTGACGAGGGAAGTCTTTCATAGGCTCAGTTAGGGGCACGCATAATCATGGTATTTTCCCATCATCTTCATTAAAAACATTCACAAAGTGGTCAGCTAACATGTTGGTTTTATCAAAGTGAGATCGCTAAGATTAAGTCTTTTCTCAGGCAACCAATACGTTTGAAGTCTTGAATTCTCTACTTAAGTACTTATGAAAATTACGAACGTTCCCAGAATAAATAATTTTCCTCTCTAAATAATCATTTATATTTTTTAGACGTGCGCTGATCTCTGTGTGAAAGCTTTGAACTCTTCCCAATCACCTCGTTGTCTTGCTTCATTGAACAAACACTCTCGATGTTCCCACATATTTTGTAGATGTTTGGGAAGATGGACTGACTCGAAACAAGGAACTTTTTTCCAGGGGAACGTAGTAATCCGTAGCAGCATGCAGTACAGAGAAGAATAGCTCATATTTATTATTCAGATCGCTTCTTGATTCTAGCAATGGTACCCAACGAATCAGAGCTAGATCAGTACAAAGTTCATTGAAATTGCAGTGAGAATACATGCGTCTATAAACATAGATAGGGGAGGACGAGTTACACGCAATTTGAAATTCGATACTATTGTGATCACTTAAACCCACCGGAGCGCTAACTGTAGGACTTTCTATTAAATTTGGGACATTGGAAAAAACTAAATCAAGAATACTATTCCCCCTTGTGGCATTCTTGACATGCTGCACATGCTTCGAGAACTTAGTGGAGGAACAGCATCTTGGTAGAAAGTTCAAAACAGGCAGATTCGCAGCCTTCTTGGCATTATCAGATCCTGCCACTGCAAGCTGTCATTCATCAGAACGGGTTGGAAAGGAAGCGTATGACCACAAAAGGTATTCTGATTAGTTAATACTGGGGATAGCTTTTGGTGTGATTAAGCAAGTCGTCACTAGGACAAAACACCTTCCCAATGATTCCGAGTGGGGTCACTGCATGGCGCATACAAGAACGGAATGGATCCGCGCCAAGTGCATCATTTTCAATTTGCTCCATCGAACTGCCGCGTACAGAAGTGTTTTGAAGGTGTTCAAAAAAGTTCCCTACTACTGTAAGGGAGTAATAATGTTTTCGAGTAACTTCGAAAATTTCCTTGTCATTTCCTCGACGCAGATTTCTCGCGAAATAGAAAGCGATCGAAACAGCTGGAGCACCTATCAGAAAGCGTGAATCTTCTTCTTTACAACGGTTTCCTCCTATTTTCAAAGCATTGCCAATGAAGATAGCTACTGCCTTTCAAAGAGTGGGAACTCGCATGTGAATTTCAATTACCTCGACAATTACTCGACGTTTTCCACTCTCGAGAATAGGCGTGCTTAGAAGGACACTCAGCACAGCTTTGAAACTAGAAGTCTCGTGCACTCAAAAGCTGCCTTCACTTTCCGAAACGGTTATCAATGAAGAGAGTTATAGTCCTTTGAATAGGGGGTACATTTGACGATTTTTACAACTAGCGCGCTCTAGGCACAGCGCGCGACGCGATCGCGAGGAGTTAGCGCCGCTATACTGGAGCGCGAGACTGTTCAACTGTGTAGGGGCTGCACCTCCTTCAATGTTCTACCTTCCGGCCATTGTGGCAAAGGTTAATGTCCTTAAAGGAAAGAAGGAGAACCTAGTCTGAGCATAATTGAATCTAGCATTTGGATCAAGCCGCATTTGCGTGGAAGCGGCGCTGCGTTTCTCTCGCACATCTGAAACTAGCATTTTTTGATATAAAACCTGTGCAGAGGACAAAAAGGGTTATCAGAGTTCATGTTTTGGAGGGGGGTCGTAAAGAAGCGGTTATTTCCTCGACACCATTTTCACCCTGGTTGATGGACTTCCATGGGGCAAAATCACCATAGCTTTCCGGAAGAAGGTGAATTCGATGGAGTACCAATGTCTATTCAGCGCGAAGAATACACAGAAACTGCAAGGTCTTCTGCTAATGAATGGGGAACAAAAATCCTCTTAAGGCGAGCCGCATGACAATAGAAGCTGCCTGACAAAAACTGGACGAAGTAGCCTACGTGATTTTGCTTCACATGCTACTGCCGTACTCAGTGTATTCCTTGCATTTACCATTATCCCCTTTTGACCATCTCGAAATCTTTCCAAGCAAGAAATTTTCCAAAATCAAAGCGTGTCACAAGACCATCTGCGCCTCTGAGATTCGCGAGTTAACGTAAACAGGACAGAACAGTACGCTTTCCGGTGAGAATTTTCAACGTTGCACGAACGTGCACCTCAATTTTTGATATTACTAATAACGTTTGTTCAGTGCTCTGTGGTGTACTGCTATGAAGATAGAACTCAATACCTACAAAACCTTCTGAATAACATAACAAAACCTTAGAGCTGCTCAGTGAACTCACCCGTGGAGCAATAGTGTATTGCTCTGTTCCACCGCAAGTTTCGTAGCCATCAGAAATTATGATCACAGACTTCTCCGTAGTCGTTTCTCTCTGAACGTAAGCTGTGTCACCATAGTCTTAGCTCCATCAATCGCCTTAACTTCAGATAGAAGCCACTTCGAAAACTTCCCGTAGTGTAAGAATCAAGGTATTAGTTGACGTGAACACCACGGATGCATTTCACGTTAGTTTTGAAATTTGAAACGTTCTTGCTTCTAGGGATCGTTTCAGATGTATATGATTTGATGTGATGCATTTTCCTGAAGTGGTTTAGCACATTACCATATAATTTCACACGGTAGCCAAACAGGATTGAGAACCGGCATGGCTTCCACTGCAGCTTGTTATGGGTCGGACTAATGATTACGTCAAAAATCAGGGGATGGCATAAGCAGGACAGCACTGTATTGGGCTGGAACATAGTGGGTTTTTCGGCGTTCAAGCTCAATCAGTACAGTTTTTCTTGCTTACTGTTAGAAGAATCCCGCTCTACGATAATTTATCTGTCATCTTCTTGAAAACCAAGTGTACTAAAATATAGTGCTCAGAAGTTGAGCAGCCCTGGCTGCGGAACATCCCGACCGCTGCTCTTCCTTACGAGGGAAGGGTGGTCGGTCGAAGTGGCCGTCCGAAATGAAATGTATACCTCCTAATGCGTCTCCAAACGCTGATTCCAAATCTGCGGGAGCACTGCGGCGAACGGAGTATGAAGGTAATACGCTCAGTGGTGATCGGTCGGGGTGGCAGGTAAAAGCTCGATAGGATTCGGTTCCTTTGCAAATTGCGTGCCTTTGCTTTTGTCTCAAGAAGTGTGTGCGGATAAAAGCGAAAGCAAACAATTGCAAGGAACCGATCCTACGGCTGTCACCCTGCCACCCTGGAACCATCATCACTGAGTGTTACGCTTCCAACGCCGTTCGGGAGTCTTTTAGCGTTGGTAGCAGATATTGGTAGAGGCGAGATTATGCGGAATCCGGCGTTTTGGAGTACGGGAGGTCAGGAGGTAGACAGTTCAGTTGTCGGAGCGGGCGCAGTGGATCGAGGTGAAGGCGTGCGCATGGGTTCACGCTCGTTGAGGCTACAATCTTGAAGAGGATACGAGCCAAGGGGGACGAATGTGCGGGGTGGCATCTTATGATAGTGTGGCCCTGCACTGCAGAGGGGGGTAGGGGTGACGCAGAGACGCTTCCATGATAATGCGAGACCGGAGAGGGGAGGGGGGCGGGGGTAAGGGCGGGCAGACGGAGTGCCCGTGTGGGAACAAGGAGGGAGAGGGGGGGAACGGTGGGGGTGGGAGCGAGAGGGGGGGAAAGGGGGAGGGCGATCCGTTACCTAGGGTGTGAAATATAAGCTGCGGCCTGCATGCAGCTCAATACGCGGGGTGGGCCACTTCGCGAGGTAAGTTGAGATCAGGTCACCTCCTGTGGCAATTATCCGGGCGTGAGCGGAGACCTGCTCGCTCCGCACTAAATCACGGTCCGAATGCTCGATTGTCGGGTTGCGTTCCACCACAACCGGCCGGCGGTATGAAAGTGAAAGTAAGATGGTTAGGGAGAAAAGAAAGTTCAAGAGGATGGAGGAAAGACAAATGTCGGTCGCCTCGGGGCCAAGAATTTAGGTTACTCAATCCCTTCTCTATTCGCGGATGCGGCACGCATTCTCACTATGCCGAGTGTTGTACGATTCGCGAATGGGCAGTTGGATGCGCATGGTTGCGTCACAGACGTGCAATGGGAGGGCCAGATGCTACAGGAGGTCCTGTGTTGTTAGGTACATCGCGGGAAAGTGCCGGCCTCTTCCCTCGCCTCCTGGACAAGGATATGGGGGGGGGCGGGGAGGTAGCCATTATGCGGGGACCGCTGGCAGGGGGAATCGGGATAAGCTGTCTGGGTTGGTTGCCCGTGGGGCGACTCACGACCCGAGCCGAATTAGGAGTGCCACAGGACGCGCTCGCGTGGGTATTAGGAGGAAGCGCGCCACTGAGTCGACTACACCACTTGCCGCAAGATAGGTGAGATAGGGGGAGTGAGGTAGGGTGAAAAGGAATGCCAAAGAAGTGCTGCTGGCGAAATAGACAATATTAGTAGGTGCGCTGGAGACTAATTAATTGGTGGCGTTAAGCGACAAGGGTCGGGCCGGCGACGGGGCGCATACTGGACAGGTATAAATGGGTGCCGTGGGCCTGAGTGAGGTGTTGTAGATGTGAGAAGCTGCCCAGGCACAATGGTGCAGCAACGTTCCACTGTGTGCAAAAACGTAGTTGGAGTTAGATTGCGCTTCAGGGGGGAGTCGGATCGAGTGTTTGTGTGGATGCTGCGCGAAGGCCGCGCGTCGTCAAGCGGGATGGACCGGAAAAACCAGCCTTCGCGAGATTGAGTGGTGGCGGGGGAGGAGGGGAGGGGGGAGAAGAAGGTGGCGGGGAGAAGGAGGGAAGTACCAGACGGAAGGCGGCGGGATTGGCGGTGGCTATAATGTGATGAAATCAGCTAGGTTGATTGCCGTATCAACCGATGGAACGACTGACATCTCCAGAAAGTTTGTTTGTACTTTCCTCTCTCCCAAGCTAGCCTCCTTCACTGCTAGTGGGAAAGAGGATTTTGTTAACGGTCTTGTCGACGGTTTTTCTTTTTTTCTCCACTGTCGTTCCACTTCGCATCTCTATACACAGTTTCAATCGCCATAATACCCCCTATTGAGCCCGACTTTTGCCTTTAAGAAGTTTACGACGGCGGCTTAATGTACCCACGTGCATATTTGTCTGCTTTTGCTTAACAATTTAATTGCAGTTCTAATTACGCTTTTTTACCTAAAATTGTCAGACCTGCACAACAACCATTAATGCTTTCTGTTACCCTTATAAATGGTGCTGGTTCAATCGATTTTTATTGTGGGACGATCAAATTTCTAGTAGTAACTTGTCAGAAATGCGACAGGAAAGACTCAAATCCATCTCGACCCTGCTGGCTTCACTAAATTGCGGAGCTAACTTCTGTAGAATTGCAATATCAACGACTTGAAAATCTCTTAGTATTGTGCTGTCCCGGAGCCTCATCAGGACCTAAATTTGTTCAACACAGAGAAGTTCCAAAAGTATTCCAAAAGAATTGCAAAAGTTCACAAAAGTCCAAATACTCCAAAAAAACGAGCCAAATTTTTTTTTAAAAGAATTCCTTTGGAAACTTCCGCGATATTTCGGTGTATAACACCTTCTTCAGGCCTGAAATACATTGATTATAACTTGTATAATATTTTTAGTGGTTTCCCTAATCCCCGTAGGTACTTACATGGAGTTGCCTCTGCCAAGGATAAGCTACCCTTACGGGAGCCGCGCCGATGGAGTAGAACAGAATGAATTGCCCCTTACCCTCTGCTTAAATAGTAGCGGACGTAGGACGTACTGTGACGGTCATTTTATGTGATAATAAAAAATGACGTGACGTTGAGCACGTAGTTACCCTAAAATCCCATAG
>MU868770.1:48645-74058 GCA_036418205.1 Ostertagia ostertagi | reverse complement strand
AGTAATTGTTACTAGTTAGTTTATTTGTTATGTATTGAATCCGTTGTTATTTAATCATGATATGTTACAGAGAGTGATGAATGTGGCTTCCTTGATCTTGGTGATCATACTGTAGGTGGTCTGCAGATCGGTGATCACAAGGAGCATTTGATCTACGAGGCACTATATAAGGGCGACCTCCCAGCATGGACCAACCACTTTGCCTTTCTCGCTATCAGGATCGGTCGGCTCTCCTCCCCACCCTCAATAAAGGACCAAACCCGGATCTCTCTCTATCCACATTCAATATTCTCTGGTTGTTACTAATAAAACTTAGAATATAAGTTTTCAGTACAGTGTGCTACATCCGGGTGGTCCGCCCATCAAATATCTATTACTGCAATACTCAAGCCTATTATACTATCCTACACTGAACCACACACCTCATCTTCAATCGAAGGTTTTGCCTGACCGACGTCGCTGTTGTTCCGAAGTTCTACACGGGATCGGACCATCGTCTCCTCCGCGCAAAGTTCCACTTTTCGATGCGTGTTGAGAGAGCAGCAAAGTTCAGGAAGCGAAGCCCCAGGACAGTCATCAACTCGGATCACTTCACTAAACCACCAGGACCGTGTTGCTGTACAAGAAGGGAGACCTGGACGACATTGGCAACTATCGCCCAATCTGCCTGCTGTCTGTAATCTACAAGCTATTCACTCGAGTCATCCTTAACAGGATCGGCAGAATACTAGATGAAGGACAGCCATGCGAGCAAGCAGGGTTCCGAAGAGGGTTCAGCACGATCGACCATATCCACACGGTTACAAGACTCATTGAAGTTTCACGAGAGTACAAGATGCCGCTTTGTCTCACGTTCATCGACTTGAAGAAGGCCTTCGACTCTGTGGAGACAGAAGCGGTCATCGAAGCCTTGGGCAACCAGGGCGTCCCTACTCAGTACATCAAGATTCTTCGTGAGCTCTACAGCAACTTTACGACCAGAATCTCACCATTCTACAAGGAGGTCATCATCGACGTCAAGAGAGGGGTTCGACAGGGCGACACCATCTCGCCCAAACTCTTCAGCGCCGCTCTCGAGAACGTCATGCGTCAACTGGAATGGGAAGACATGGGAGTGAAGGTCGACGGCCGGCAACTACACCACCTTCGTTTTGCTGACGACATCGTTCTTATAACGCCGAACATCGAGCAAGCGGAGCGAATGCTGGCTGATTTCGACTGCGCCTGTGGTAAGGTCTGCAGCTGAACCTAACGAAGACGATGTTTGAGAAACGGATTGGTTCCTGATGCCCCATTCACGCTCAACGGAACGAACATCACCGAATGCTCCAGCTACGTGTACCTAGGTCGGGAAATCAATATGATGAACGATCTAGCTCCAGAGCTGAGCAGGAGGAAACGAGCGGCTTGGGGAGCGTTAAGAACATCGAGGGAGTAGTGAAGAAGACGAAGAACATCCGGCTCCGTGCCCACCTCTTCGATTCCGCTGTCCTTCCTGCCCTAACCTACGCCTCAGAGACTTGGACTCAGGCAGGACGAGCATGCGGTCAGCGTTATCCAACGCGCTGTCGAGAGGACGATGCTAGGAGTAACCCTATACACGCAAGTGCAGAGGGGAATCCGGAGTTCGAACTACGCCAACGATCGAAGATCAGGGACGCTGCCGTTTTCGCCAAGGAATCGAAGATAAGGTGGGCCGGACACGTCATGCGATTTTGCGATGACCGTTGGACCAGAGCGGTTACCGACTGGATCCCTCGGGACGTCAAACGAACACCTGGACGACCGCCGGCCCGATGGTCAGACTTCTTCACGAAAGCTCTGAACGAAAGGAATGAACGACTTCGTGTCCCTCGAGCGAGGAGGATCCACTGGACCACTCTAGCACGCGACAGGGACGAATGGAGACGTTGCTGGCGCCCGCTCGAGCAAATCGACGATCAACGGGACGACAGGTGATACAGGTGATATTCTTTGATGTACATTTCAATCACAGCCCTTTTGATTACCTTACCACCTTTACTAGGCGATAATAATCAGCTGTACTTGACTGTGCAAATGAAACAGGGCAAGAATACAATCTTCATGTGCGATGCTTATATTAGGTTGATGCGTCTTGAGACACTCGGATGCGTGTTTAAAATCTTTACAATTTTATTCAAACTCTAACTCAATAAACTATATAATCACCATCATTATCTATGACATTCATCCAACGAGCAGGCAAGTCGGCTATTCCCTTCTCCCAGAAAGAAGAGGACTGAGTCAAAGAAGTCAGCCACAGCCTTTCTGAGGTCACAAAAGTGGCACACTTTTTCTTGACCAGGAATTGCTTGAGGTGACTGCCTGGCCTTGAGGGGGCAACTTGGTATAGCATTCCCTTGAATCCCAGAAGCAGCACAGCAAAACTTCCTTTGAGTGCTGTCCTGGCTTGGGCCGCACGGGTGGACCTTCTCCTTTTTCGGAGCCAAGCACTGACCCATTTGTTGTGTCGTAGAAGATCCATGTCACCAGTAACCAGATCCTGCAGAAACTCCTTCCGATTTGGGGTAAGGAGGAGCGACTGGGCGATTGAGACACGCGTGTGACGCAGATCGTCGGTCAGTTGGTGCGGAATCCATCGAAAAAAACTTTCCTGTAACCGTGCTCGTGAAGGTGTTGAACGACGTTGCTGTGGTCGCACTTGATTTTGATTTGATTTGATTTATTACGCGAGCAAGCCCGAGTGAGTGTAATAATCACAAAACACGAACCTTTGAAAAATGAACCGCTATTACAGTCGATATCTCGAAGTCTGATTGGGCGTGTCACCGGAAATGACGTGGCAGCCACCGCACTTGATAGATGTTGTGTGGATAAAATACTCCGCCAGATATCAGCAAAGCGTGTTGGAAGCAGCTTATCCGCGCAACTTCTATCAAGTGCGGTGGCTGCCACGTCATTTCCGGTGACACGCCCAATCAGACTTCGAGATATCGACTGTACATGATGTAGGAATTTAAGCTAACTTCGTGAAATAAAAATGGTAGTAACAAGGCAATAGTAATTATAAGCAACAATACGGGAAACAGAAGAGAAAAAAAACATAACAACAGAGGAACGAAAAAGTTATGATAAGTGTTGGGTCACTAGTCTTTTGAAGTGAGCGTTTGGTGTCCCAGCCTGCCTCACAATTTTGTTGAATTCTAAGCCAGCGCGATGGCAAAAGAAATGGCTTCGATACCTAGACTTAGGTCGAGGGATAAAAACCTTGATACTTCCGCCACGAGTACGAGAGTCCCCTGCAGAAAAAAGCTTATGTTTATCGAGTGAAACCTTCCCAACCTTATAAAGCAAGAATACGTCGTTAATTTCTTTCTTTTTTTGAGCGTCTGTAGCCAAGGGTTCTATTTATGATGGCACTGTTAGATATTTTCGCATTGTCATATCCATAGGCTTTGATCATTAACTTGAGAAATTCCGCAAAGTCCCTGCTCGTAGCCTCCGCCTTCTCCTTCACTTCGTTGAGAAGTCGTCGTCTTCGATAACAGCTGGTCACCCGGAGCGAGGATCGTCGTCGAGCATCGTATCTCCAGACTGAAAACGAGCGAATAAACGACTAACCGTCGCATGGCTAACGAGGTTCTCTCCGAATGCAGTGCTTATGTGGGGGCAGCGGAACGAGCACCGGCGCCACTAAAACGATGCTCGTAGTTTACCTCGTAACAATTGCGACATGAGTTGTTTTTGTTTTTGATTTTGACAAAAACAAGTCAAAATTCACTGCTAAAGCGGTCATTGCCGATATCGGCTAACCGGCTCAACACGTTATACGTGTGAGTGCTGAAAGCTATGGTACGTATACCATGAAAAGCTGAGTTGGAATGAAATGGTGCCCCGGTAGCGTAACTGGTAGCGCACTTGCCCGGAAAGCGAGAGGTGCGGGTTCTAGTCCCGCCTGGGGCGAAAGTTTTGCCAGCACACTTGTGAAAAATTGCGATATAGTTCGTGCCAGAAGGACCTATTTAAATACTGCTAACGATAACTCTGGGATTGTTCTAGAATATGGTGAAATCATGACGGTGGCAAAGGTTCTTGTAGAGATATGACGATCCATGTATTTAAAATTGTGTCTCAAGAATTCTGCACCAACCTATGTAATACATAGCTAATCATAAGATAAACAAACTAGTTATGTTTATCTCGGAGCTCAGAGCTGCGAGTCTAATTAGGCCCCGGCCAACAAAAAAAACCGGCACGGTGGGTTAATGAGGGCAGAATCTTCTCGATCCTCGTTTATTTTTGTTGTTTCGAAATGGAATACGCGAAATGGAATACGATTTTTGAAGTAAAAGGGTAGAAACGGTACTTCAGAGCATGCACATTAAATCATATCACATCAACACCAACATAACATAATTTTGGACTTATTTCTTCAACTCATGGTTGAATGTTGTGTTATTTTCTGGTCGTCCTCTGTAATGTTTTCGGTTTTATTCTTTGAGGATTGGATTCTTCGTTCCGAGTGCTTGCTTTTCTAGACTATTGGCTCTGGTGGCGCACCTTTTGTGCAATAAATAAATAAGTAAATAAATTTAGAGCTACTTGATCGAAAAAGAATCTAAGCAGGGTGAAAATCGTGTCGAGGAAATAACCGCCTCTTTACGACCCCCCTCCAAAACATGGACTCTGATACGACCCCTTTTTGTCCTCTGCACATCCGGTTTCATATCAAAAAATGCTAGTTTCAGATGTGCGAGAGGGACGCAGCGCCGCTGCCACGCAAATGCGGCTTGATCCAAATGCTAGATTCAATTCTGCTCAGATTAGGTTCTCCTTCTTTCCTTTAAAGACATTTAACCTTTGCCACATTGGCCGGAAAGTAGAACATTGAAGGAGGTACTGCCCCTACACAGTTGAACAGTCTCGCGCTCCAGTATAGCGGCGCTAACTACCCGCGATCGCGTCGCGCGCTGTGCCTAGAGCGCGCTAGTTGGAAAAATCGTCAAATGTACCCCCTATTCAAAGGACTATAACTTTCTTCATTGATAACCATTTCAGAAAGTGAAGGCAGCTTTTGAATGCACAAGACTTCTAGTTTCTAAATTGTGCTGAGCGTTTTTCTAAGCACGCCTATTCTCGAGAGTGGGAGACGTCGAGAAATTGTCGAGGAAATTGAAATTTACATGCGAGTTCCCACTCTTGGAAGACAGTAGCTGTCACTGCGTCCCATAATTATACGTCGCACCTAAGAATTTTCCAAAATCTCAGAAATACAGATGTTATCTGTTGACGGAAAAATAGTCTCCTATGGTGACAATGTAGTCGCATATATAAACTACTGGCGAAAGTTGCGACAGTGCGTTTTCAAAAGTGTGCACCAACGCCCTCAGAGAGAGAATTTCGGCCGTTTGAGATAGGGATATTCTAACCCATATCGACAATATGAGGTTTCGTGCTATGAAATCCTTCTCAATCGATTTCTCGTAGTCGATAACCTATCAATGGAAGCAAAGCAGATAATATCGCCTCACTTTCGAAAGAAAATTTTGGATGAAATTTTTTTCTTTGTTTCAAAAGTATGTGCACACTTAACAAAAGACAAAAACATAGCTGAGATTAGAAATCAGTGGGGCCTCCAGAGTTTCTAATTAGCTCAAACATCCTGTCCGGCATAATCTGAACCACGTTTGGCATAGCTGTTTCGTCGCTGTCGGCCCAAATAGCCTCTACCGCCGCCTTCAGTTCATCCGCGGTATTATACTGCCGGTTGCTAAAGTTAACGCCTTGATCAAGGGCTCCCTATAGGGTTGCAGTAAGGAGGACACACAAGCCAATCTATCGCTTCAGCACCATTTGGTTAAGGCCCATTCTTTGGTAGATTGCGAAGCATCGAAAGACACGTGGTCCTGTTGCTAAAAATGCAATTTTCGCTCCGCTTCGCTAAGAAAGGGCAACAGGTGACATTGGAGCACTGCTTGGTATTCTTTACAGTTCATACGCAATAATGGAACGGCAACTTCTGAATTTCCGCTGATTGCGAAACCGCCGCAGACCCATCAACGGGCCTCTTCCGAAATTCCTTCTCGAGAGCAGAAGCGACTCTCGGCCAAGCCTCTCCAGTAGTAGCAAAATCCACCCGGCCCGTCAAGATCGAACTCTTTCCATGAGTTAAGATTACCTGAGGAGAGAAAGTTCATTAAAAGTTGCTTGTTTTGAAAATAGGAAATTCTCGAAAAAGCGTGTCTTCTCCCGGTGTCCTATCCTATGTTGCCGTGTCTGTACGAGCAGACTCCAATGTGGCTAACTTGTGCTGGGCCTTGAAGTGAGTAGCCTTCCTCAGCGTCTGTCGAGTGGTGTATTCATTTGAGCGGATGAGGGACTTAGTGGTTATTTTCGAGGCTGGAATAAAAATCTGAGCTCGGACTCTCAATGAAGAATTCGACAGGATGTGTGCTACTCTTTTGTTGTTCTGAGCAGTCAAGGATCGTGGATGGAGCGGAGTGTGTGCTGAGTATAATTATCAGGGTGCCAGATAAATCTTCGAATGCATTAAGGAGAACGACCAAGTTATCGTGCGATTTCTAGATTGGAACGTTCATTATCATGCAGAACCTTGATCTGAGCTTGCTCATCTTCAGGAAGAAGTATGGCGCGAATTGACATGATGACGAAATGAAAACAGCAAAGTCGGATTGAAATCGGTGGAAAATTCGGCGCCAAAATCTGATCTTCTTCAAGTGTGCACATACTTTTGAAACAAAGAAAAAATTTCATCCAAAAAATTTTTCCGAAAGTGAGGCGATATTATCTGCTTTGCTTCCATTGATAGGTTATCGACTACGAGAAATCGATTGAGAAGGATTTCATAGCACGAAACCTCATGGTTCCCTTTCAAACGTGAATTTTGAGGGTGTGCACATACTTTTGAAACGCACTGTATAACATCAATTTCTATTGAGATGCATACGGAAATCAAACAAATCAAAAAAAAATTCTGCAAAATAATGCTAAGGACGCTTCATCTTGTCATCTATGCACGTCTTCCATCGCTGCATACTTTTGTGTACATACTGAAATATCGACTCGAGGAAAGAGGCATTAACTTTGTGTGACCTCAAGGCGAGGTTCGTTCAGAAACGCACAGAAATCCTGAAGACACGGGGTTGCGATTCAATCTTGATTCTTGCTTGAGTATATCAAAACAGCCGAGTGTATCAAAGGCCGATTCAACGGCAGCTGCGGCGCGATTGTCACTGGGTCAGATTTGCCGAAATTTCAAAAAAAAACGTCCGAATCTACACCCTCGATGAAAAGGTTGCATTCCTCCATTTCACAACCTTTGAAGCAGCTTGAGGTAGAGTTAGATAGAGCTGGATTTCGCGTTTCCAACAAGCATCGAAATTGCTCTGGAAGCCTTCCTTGCAGAAAGATAGGGTCTGTCAAATTTCGTCGAGTAAATGTCGAGGAGGCCGAAATTTTCACGCGAGTTTTTGCCACTTCAAGAGCAATATATCTCTTATATTGTAAGATCCTGAAAAAGGGAAGATAGTTTTGGAAAGCGGAAGGTTTGCGCTTCCTGATGGTCTGTTTAGTTTTCTTCTACAGCTTTTTGGTTGAAGAGATAATTGCGTCGAGGATCTATCGAGGACCTAATATCTTCATTCTCACTGCAATTTGCAAATTTTAGGAGATGTTGGCGCTTTCTCTCAGATTTCGACGCTTCGAATTGGTAAGTCTCACAAAATAGCCCCAATGATCCTGCTCAAAAATAGTCCCAGTAGAACACAAAAGAAGGGGACGCTAAGCAGATGGAGTGAACCTTTAGTCACTCAGCGCTTCAGAAAAAAAATGGAAATCCTGAAATCGAAAGAAATGTTTAATCTATTTCACAACGTAGAATTTGAAGTCAAGTAAGCATTCAGGGGCAAGTGGAAACATATCCTTTTAAAGAACGACCGGGCTGCATAAGAAGAATTGTAAACGCATCAAATACAAAAGCTGCTTTCTTTACTTCTTTCTTTGCTTTCTGGATGAAACTCGAGAGTAACGTGTCCCAAGATGAAGTACTCCCGGAACTTGAACGACCTCCTTGTAGAACTCGACGAATTAGGTTCAACCACACTTTTAAATTCGAAATACTCAGCGTCAAACCAAGTTTTCTGAAAAACAAAAGAAGAAAATCCGAAATTGCGTTTTTCTCGCTTTCTCTCTCTTTTCGCGTGCATTTTTGGTATTGCACCGAGTGTCATATTCCTTTAGTACATAATCTTCAGAGAAACCTTGGTTGTGAAACTCACGAGGCTAATTTCAGGGTGCCACATCGACTGCAGGCTCAACAAAAGGTGTTCATGAAACCAGGACTGGTAAAATTGCGAAGGTGAAACTTTTATGATATTGACGTTTTCCTATACTGCACCAATACGATATCTCTGCGTCACTTTTCACAGGTCTACCCACAAACAACAAACAGCGGTTGGCGATGGTCCGTGGACTGGGCAGGGTTTGTTAGGGTAAGGAGGTTCGCTAAAGCTGGACTGGATTCTGTGCAACGAAAGGGTTGTCGTGTCTGACGGACCCGTGGAAGAAAACTGGAATGCTCACAACACTCACGAGGGAGGGGGCGTGCTCTGGCGAATGCTCTGATGACTGAAGCCTATGCGCCCGCAGCGAGCGATAGAGTTTGGCCTGCTTCCTCGCCGATGGGAGACAAGCGCTGCTGCTTGCATTTATATTTGTGTTCTCCTTGCAATCGAGGAAAATCGCCTAGATATGGTACCATTTTAAAGAACGTTTCCTGCTCTACCTAAGGCTTCGCGCAGCTTATTATGCAAGGTCTTTTATAACTTTCATAAAGGTTTGAATGCGATATACTCGATGAGCAAATTGGCATGACTTTCTTTTTCTAGCTTTAAATAGACCTGAAAGTAGCGGGAACAGTTCAAGATATTAACGATGCACTTGGCCTAGATTTGCAATAAATGTGCTCAGAAGCAGTAGTTCAAAAAGTTATTGTAACGAAAGCGAGAGCCTTGGGAATATGATAGTGAGTATAGTGGTCGGACATCGGACGTCACCGATTAGCCAAAAGTTCTGATTGAAGCACTCGTGCGTAAGGACCATAGAGGAGGTTCTGCCCAACTACGTATATGGTTTGTACAGCCAAGCTATACGGAAGTAGCTGGAAAGTCCAAAAAATTTGATAGGGGCGTGCCGCGACAAATCACCAATTTGAAGGGTCGTCCATCAAATTGTCGCTTGTTTTATGTGATGAAAGCGACTCGTTTCTCTACAGATTTGCGACGTACAATAAAGAGCGGAATCCTCTTGTACAATATGAAGATTTGCCTAATAGATCGACAACGATCAAGCTTTTACCAGTCATGAAGCCAGGACTGGTAAAATCGCAGAGGTTAAACTTTTATGACTGACATCTACCTAATTACTGCACCAATACGATATGACTCTAGAAACATTGCAAAACTCGAACTGTGCTGAAGGAGTTTATAGCAAGTTTCATAAGGTCTAGCCAGCTTCTTCCGTATCAAGTGGAACTGTTACAGTGGAAAAACATCTTATCATTACGTCAAAATTCACCAAAAACTCCAAGATGGGTCCAGCATTCCTCATTATAAAGGGAACACATATCCCTGAAAGGTGTCTTGGACGCACATCGCACGCCAACCCTCACAAGTTGGACCAGCTGGACTTACGGAGTGATGCTGCGAACATCTTACTCAGTAGACCTCTGGTCTATCAACTGTCACTTTTCCGAGGATCTCGATAGCTCCCTTGAAGAGAAATGCTCAAAACCCAACATGATGCTGGAACGACTTTCGCCCACGTCATCGTTTCCAGAGCTTCTGAAAAAACGCGCCTACTAAAAGGGCCTTCTATCGATAAAGGTTCGAGCATTCAAACGGTTTTCATCCCAACTCAAAAGGTTTGGTTCAAGCCGAAGCACATGCACAGAATTTGGGGGTCGAAAAACGACAGAACTTTTTGAAGCACCAGATAGGCGGAATGTGCGCGGCCTTTCACGACAAAGGTGTGTTGGTACTGAGCAGCCAGGGGGGTATTTCCACGTGCAGCAGCAGTGCTTGAAAATTCTGGGACCTCAAGCGTTCCAACCACCACTCTAGTTCGTGATTTGGGTGAGCTGTGTAGCCAGCAGTTTCGCAACTGAAACAACTCGACTAGAGCATGTCCTGACTCTTCGCCATCAAATGCGTTGCGGTGATTCGCCTATGCATCCGCTGTCTTAGCCACGATTTATCCATGAGCGAAAATAAAGATGGGGGTCCCGTTTCATCACGGATTTCTCCTCCACCAAACTGTTCCGGAACCTATCGCAGTCACGCATGGTCTCATCCTAAATGGCATTTGCTCATGGAGTTGTCGCTAAAAGCTTTTTCCCTTCCCGGGAGCTTCTTGACATCTCTCAGACTCATATTTCCACTGCACGGAATGGGAATTGAAGCGTATGGGATTGGTTGAATTCAAAATTGCAAATCAAAACAATAATTCCATGGCGCGCCGTGTGGGTCTCATCCACCTTCAAACAGGGTACCGCTCATGTATTAGGTTGTCCTAAAAGTCTTTGCCCATTTGTCGTTTTTTTCAAATCCACTTTTCTTCTTTAGCCCAGTCAGCAATTTACAGTCATATGCCCCATCGTAATCGTCAACATATTGCCTTTCAGCAGGTGACTTGTGGATGCCGTTTGCCTAGAAGTCCTGAGCTTTCAAGGCAAAAACTGGAGGAAGTCCGTTTTCGAGTAGTCCGGAACATAAAGCTCTCCCTCTTTTAGTTGAATCAGCAGCAACAGAAGACGCTATTCTGTTGGGGCCGGATCTGCTGAACACAAATGGTGGGACAGAACATCCCATGAGGGGCTTGGAGACTTTTGCTGGACCTTCTTCAAAATTCCTTGACGATCGCTGCTCGGATGAAGTGATCTTTGTAATGTTTTCTACGCATAGTGCATGAGATCCCATCCGCTTGCCCACATTATCGAACTACAACAGCAGTGAAGTTCGTTGGTAGGAGCTGTCGGCAAACGGATCGCTTGCAGCTTTACCAAGTCTGAAAGTTGCCTCTCAAGTTGCAGTGCTGGAAGTGGACGTCGGAATCTCTGGTTCTACGCGTCTGAGCCAGTGGCGCTCGCGGGTGTGGTTTACTTGAGGAACCCACTCCTTGCTACCACCAACAAAGTAGTCGGGTCAAACAAGATACCGGTAAATCAAAATGTTCATGCAAAATCTGAAGGCTTCTGATGGCGGTTGTCACCCAGATCACGAAATCCCCTTTTTCCATAATTTCTTTTTTTGAGGAGCTATTGAGGAATGGCTATTGTGTTATGATGACTGCAGTAAAACTGTGTCAGTTGGTGAATGGATGGTGTAACTTTGTTGAACTGCACACGAGGTTGATATTGACAGTTTATTGGCTAACGTTTCGGCGAGTTCGCCTTCTTCGGAGCCTAAAAGGATGGAAGTCGAGTTTATGAGTATCCGACCAAAAATCTCCTACTAGATCTTCGACACCACCTAATCATCACGTAATCACAAGGGAGAAGAAACACCGTACCTTTACCAGATCCACTGGACCAGCCAACGACAAGCACAGTACAGTAAGACTTCGGGTGGACCGTATTCAGGGTACCGGTTGGAAAGCCAGGCTTATATATGGGGCTAACTCCCGCGTAATTGACAGGCATTCTTCCCTCCGGTTCATTTTTGGATTCCTGACATGGATCCAGAATGCCTCGAGGGGTCAGTTAGTGTGCATTGCACCAGAGACTGTTTCCAGACAACTCCAGAAGACACTCGTCACTCAGGGTAACAAGCCAACCGACTTTGGGCTTTTTTCTCGAGTTTCTGGACATCGGCAACCAAATGTTTGCCATGTCGTGAAAGACACTCTGGAGGTCCATCGCAAGACGTGGGTCTTGCCGCATCGCTTCCATTGAAGCGTTTTCTGGGTTTCAAAATCAAGCGTAGCCAAATACACTCCGTTTCATGCAGCCAGAAATCCACGTGGCACACGTGGCTAAATTCTCGATGAAAAGGTGACGTCACGTGTGCTCAAAGATGTTCTTGAATCGATGCCACGTAATGCCACGTCAATTTCTGCAATTGCACAATTTCTGGTTATTTGAAGGCGAGGGTATGTTTTCAGTCAAAGTCAATTTTTTCAGCCATAATCGCTGCGAAATACCACGGCAGAGACGCTCTGGAGAGATCATCGACTGGGGCTCACATACGTTTTACAATGGATGTTCAAAAATTATCCCTGGACAACATACACATGGAAATGGGCAAAGACTTTCAGGACGAACTAATAATTGCCGATGAGGGCCTAGAAGATAGGCTAACCGGGATCAGGTGCGATTGGGATAAGGCAACGAAGTAGGCTCTGAAAGGGGTTCGCTCCTCCACAAAAGGAGGAGGGGAGGGAGAGGGGAGGTGACACTGTACTGATTTGATTCGTTGCTTGATCTCGAAACACGTTTAACCTGATGGCTGACCTTGGCTCGTTGCAAGTACCCGAAAGCACTGGCTTACGTCTTACGTCAGCTTTGACGGCGGTGCTTTTATTACAAAAATGTGCCATCTGTATTTAGTCTTCATAGACTGCCGGCTATGTCGCATACTCAACGAAAGCACCCCACGGCACCACTACCAGTTTGTCTGAGGTAGTGTTTCCACATTATGGCTTGATTTCTTACTTTTCGATTACATTTTCACGAGTTGTATTATACATAAACCCGAGTTTATTCGCCGATCCACAAATGCAAGTGTCCCCACAAGTTTTTAATTGTGTTGCTTGAAAAACCACCCAAAGTGGTCGATTCAAATTTGAATGGGTGGAGCCGCGAACCCGACAGCCGGGTCAACCGTACCCTTTAGGGAGTCTTGATGCGACAGTTCACCACTATCATTTCCCTTAGGAGAGCGCGCCACCCCTTAATACGACCACTCTTCCCCATCCTCGACCACCCTATCACAGCTGTTTCTATAGTATGGATTTTGAGACTTGACACTCTTATCTCAACTCCACCATTCTTTTCCTTTTCACTCCAAAACTGGCGACAGTCGGGGGGGGGGGTTACCAACAATCATTTTTCGGTGATTAAGGTCAAGCCAAGAATAAGTCCATCCCTTGTAGCCATGTTTTGCACTCGGTATCGTGCTCATAATCTGCAAAACTGGTTTAATTAATAGCTATGAGCTTATTCTCGAGTGAAATTCGTCACTAATTGATTTAGAGCACTCACTGGCTGGCAGGTACAGCTACGAATGTCGCTCGTACTACGCAAGAGACTGTGAAGAAGGTAAATCCCATCCAGTGTTCTTTTTATCGTGTTTGTTTAGATCTTTCAAGAATGCGCATTTTCTAGGGTGCTGGCTGGGTTACTGGTACCACCAAGGCCACCTACAGTACTACTACTGAGAAAGTCAACAAAGAAGTAAGGGCTATTCAAGACACAAAGACGACATTCTTTTGAAAATAATCGTAGAAGTCGGTGACTAAATATCTCATTCATATCTCTGATGGGAAAAATCGACCGTCAGCCTATCCGAAACCTAACAGATAGCATGCCAGGATGGGTAAGAATCACAGAATTTCGTGAAATGTGTGTTTGCGAAATGGCTCGTTCTATCTAAAAAGTCTCAGTTGAGGCAATATTACGAAAGAGAGCCGAGTTAGGCTGCAGTTAAGTTGACGACCAATATTCCCCTCTAGAGATATGCCACGAGATATATAACACCTATCTCAGTAGCAAGCGGGTGATGTTGTTTCTTATCACCGCTCTATATAATGCGCTATGTCTGTCTGTGTGTCACGTTGTCCGTCACAAAAATCCCTTCTTTCTGGGAATTCATCTGGAGAGCCTGAGTCAAGTTGGAATGGGTGCAGCATATCTCGAAAAAAAAACATACATCAGCTAAGCGGAGCCCGCCCACAGTGGGCGTGGCGTGCATCGAAATGAGTGGTACTGAGGACCATGATTTCAATTCAGTCACAAAACAACCTCGAGACTGGGAAAGAAGTGGGTGCAGGGTGAAAATCGTGTCGAGGACGTGGTCACATCAGTACGAACCCCCCTCCTCAGATCGGGGTCTTGATACGACCCCTCTAACTTTGATTTGATGTGAATAAGCGAGTTCCATCAATGTACAGCAAAGCATTCAGTTTCAACATGGCTTTCGCACATTACCACCTCCTGTCACCCCACACCAACACCCGGCCATCTTAATCGTTCGCTAATGATGAAATAGGTTCACGAACTTCCACATTAGCCCTATCGACTGTTATCACCTTTTACCACCCACTATTCGTGTTCCCGTCCATACCATATGTTAAAGCCAAAGTTCTACTGTCACCGCAGAGGGAAAAATGATTCTTTCTAGTCTTATCAGATGCGCCACTTTTTTCACCCACCACCTTGGTCCCCGCTTCAACCCACATAGCAACATGAGTAGAAACATTTATTGTCCACGGAAAGGAAGTGAACACGTGATGAAGTTCGTGACTTTGATATTTTGATGTATCAGCTCCTATCACTTATTCTCACTTTTCGCCTCCCATCATCAGTTTTCATGTCCACCTCCCTATATGAATTTTGAGCGCTCTGAGAACAAATGCAGTAACTTTCTCAATTTCCTCTTAGACAGAACGACACACAAACACACACAACCGCTTAGCGAGTTATCCTATACCAGTTTTGCTCCGCCCGCTATCGCGCGCATCACACGGCAGGCTTTAGCGAAACTGGAGGACCCATGGAATATCAGCATGAGGTACTCCATTAACCACCTCACTATTGAATGTGTTAGACCTTTCCCAGTTTCGCTGAAGTCCATCGAGAATACGCGTGATAACGTCTGGAGCTGAACTGGGTATTATCTCACAACTGTAAACATCCAGCATTCTTCTTGAATTCAGATAATTTAGCGGTGAATAGGATTGCTGTCAGTCTCAAAATGAAAATGAAATATGCCTATTTACATAAGTGAGGAGCTAAGGCTTATCATTTATTTACATTCACCATTATTTAGAACCCCGAAAGGATTAGCGGTTGAGTTTGGGCTTTCTTGATATAGAAATGAAACTTATCATTTGCTGAAGACTTGATTGAGTTTATGCAATCGACTTCTATTAAGTAAGCTGGTCATATCGATACAATGTGCACGTACCACTACAAATAGAATTTGTAAGTAGGGACGCTCTAGTGTCAACGCTGCGTAACGGAATTGACGACTTTTGCGTTCTGACGCGCCTTATCAGCCCTTATCAATCATCACCAACAATGTCCCCGTCCCACCCCACATAACACTTGTAAGTATGGACGCTCTAGTGTCAACGCAAGCTGCGTAACGGAATCGACGACTTTTGCGTTCTGACGCCTTATCAGCCCTTATCAGTTGCTATCGCTTTCATCATGTACCAACAATGTCCCCGTCCCACCCCACATAACACTTGTAAGTATGGACGCTCTAGTGTCAACGCAAGCTGCGTAACGGAATCGACGACTTTTGCGTTCTGACGCGCCTTATCAGCCCTTATCAGTTGTAATCACTTTCATCACCCACCAACAATGTCCCCGTCCCACCCCACATAACACTTGTAAGTATGGTTGCTCTGGTGTCAACGCGAGCCAGGTAACGGAATCGACGACTTTTGCGTTCTGACGCATCTTATCAGCCCTTATCAGTTGCTATCGCTTTCATCATGTACCACCAATGTCCCGGGACCACCCCACATAACACTTGTAAGTATAGACGCTCTAGTACCAATATGAACGACAAAACGAAATTGGCGATGCTCGCTTTCTAGCCCCTCTTATCAGCTATTATCAGTCGTTATCAGTTCCTATCACGTACCACTTGTGTCCCCATCCCACCCCCTATAACATATGTAAGAACCACTGCGCTATCGTTACTGTGACTCGAGCTATGAATTTCGTGACAAACACACACACACACACAGACAGCAGTCACGTGGAGTTGATTTCAGGATATGATACTGGTGGGACACGAATATGAACATATTTGGTGGAGGAAATTGAGTGATACCTACTGATAAGATCTGATGAGGGACGTTAGAATGCGAAAGTCACGAAATCACGATGTAGCGGGTGGGGCGAGAACATACTTAGTGGAGAGCAGAAACTGATAACATCTGATAGGAGTTGCTAAAGAGTTCACCTGTATCACCTGTCGTCCCGTTGATCGTCGATTTGCTCGAGCGGGCGCCAGCAACGTCTCCATTCGTCCCTGTCGCGTGCTAGAGTGGTCCAGTGGATCCTCCTCGCTCGAGGGACACGAAGTCCTTCATTCCTTTCGTTCAGAGCTTTCGTGAAGAAGTCTGACCATCGGGCCGGCGGTCGTCCAGGTGTTCGTTTGACGTCCCGAGGGATCCAGTCGGTAACCGCTCTGGTCCAACGGCAAAATCGCATGACGTGTCCGGCCCACCTTATCTTCGATTCCTTGGCGAAAACGGCAGCGTCCCTGATCGTTGGCGTAGTTCCGAACTCCGGATTCCCCTCTGCACTTGCGTGTATAGGGTTACTCCTAGCATCGTCTCGTAACCGTGTGGATATGGTCGATCGTGCTGAACCCTCTTCGAAACCCTGCTTGCTCGCATGGCTGTCCTTCATCTAGTATTCTGCCGATCCTGTTAAGGATGACTCGAGTGAATAGCTTGTAGATTACAGACAGCAGGCAGATTGGGCGATAGTTGCCAATGTCGTCCAGGTCTCCCTTCTTGTACAGCAACACGGTCCTGCTGGTTTAGTGAAGTGGTCCCAGTTGATGACTGTCCTGGGGCTTCGCTTCCTGAACTTTGCTCTCTCAACACGCATCGAGAAGTGGAATCTTGCGCGGAGGAGACGATGGTCCGATCCCGTGTAGAACTTTCGGAACAACAGCGACGTCGGTCAGGCAAAACCTTCGATTGAAGATGATGTGGTCTATCTCGTTATGGAACTGTCCATCAGGTGACTCCCAAGTCCAACGAAGGTGAGAGGGCTTTTGGAACTGTGAGTTACCATGGATGGTGTTGGTCGACATGATAAACTCCGACAGTCTCTCACCCTGCTCATTCCATTCCATTCCGTGAGTACCGATGTGAAGTTCTTCAGCCGTTCTTCTTGGGCCAATCTTAGCGTTGAAGTCGCCGACGATGACCTTGAAGAAGGTATGATCTTCCCTGTAGAACTTCTCCAATTCCATATAGAATGCTTCGTGTTCTTCTTCGTCGTAGCTGGATGTTGGTGCGTAGGCGACGAAGATTGTCAAAGCAGGAGTTGAACCACATCTTCTCAATTCAATCGTCGGCTAACGAGGTCAGACCTCGGTCAGACTCGGCGATTGCGTCGCTGGACACCAGCGACGGAGCCGCCGGCGACGGAGCCGCCAGCGACGGAGCCGCCTGGCGACGGAGCCGCCGGCGACGGAATCGCCGGCGACGGAGCCGCCCGGCACAAGAGTGGCAGCAACGGGCGATGACTCATCAGCACACGATCGATATCGGTTGGCAGGGGGAGACTTGTATGGGCTTAGGCGTGTCGGTTCTTGTCCATAAGTTGCTGGTGGGGTTAGAGAACTGATAAGACCAAAGTTCCAGACATCAGTGAGCCAACAAGAGTCACCTTAAGATCTCCGCAGTTATTTAAGCCTCACTGTACAGAGCTTGTGCCATGTAAAGGTTGTCCTTTTGAACATAATGAGACTTCTTTATTAATCAACTGCCTGAATTGTTATCAGAGAGCGATAATCTGGCTAAATCGGAAAAATATTACGTTCCAAGACGCAGTGGAACGGTGAGGAAGGCATAACATCAGTATGACAGAATAAGTTTGTAATAATGGCAAAGGACAAGGATCCTGTATTTTAAGGGGGCAGGTGATCATATACCGTGTTTCACGACTGGGAACTTCATCTAATCCTACATTCCCCAATGCTAGAACCCTGAATTCTAACCACGGCCGACGTCGCACTGCGGCGGCTGGCGCGGCGACCTAACTATCCCCACACGTCACGCACCCGAGTTGAACCACATCTTCTCAATCTCAAACGTCCGATTCGGGTCGTAAGGCTTTCGTACGAATCGATGTTTATGGCCAAGTGCGTGTTGACGAGGACACCCACACCGCCAACGCCTCTGCTGTCGCATGTTCCAAGGAACAGTTCTTCTCCAGTATCGAAAACGGCGTGTAGCGGGCGGTGCCTTCTCGTCTCGGTCAGTCCGATGACGTCGTACTTGATCTTCCTGGCCTGCATCATCAGATCTTCGATGTGAGCTTCGGATGCAAGCGTTCGTGCGTTGAAAGCGTTCTTAGTCATTTAGGCAGCCTATCCGGGCCCTGAGATTCTAGCAGCCTCTCCCGAGCGGTCCTACCCAACGCTGCCGTATTGGGGGCTCCCTCAGGTTCAGGGGAATGAGGCCCATCCATATTGCTGTTTTCGGCATATTGAAGGCACACGAGTAGCTTGCCAGGCTCTGTCGTGTGGGCTAGGATAGACCTCCAGGTAGTTAGCCACGCTATCCTGGAGCGGAACAAGGGGCTTAGTTTTTGGAGGCGGCCCCGAATCGCCTCCCATGTACTTCCCAGTCACTTGAATGCAAGCTTTTGGCTGTGCCGACATGCAGGATACCAACCGCACACACACAGAGCGCACCACACACGCAAGCATGCATGGATACGCCTGAGTGGAGACAGCTGGTATGAATCAACACAGCACTACAGAAACAGGGAGTCCATCCCCTGAATCCACCTGCGTCTCAGGGCAAGTACATGGTGGCTTTTGGTCCGCGATTTACCCCCTATCCGCCACCTGGGGTCGCGCCACTCGCCACCAACCGGCTCGAGATCTTTCAGTGAGAGAGGACCCTCAGTGAAAGAGATCTGGAAGATAGAAGCGCTGGAAGGAAAAAATCACAACATTGAAAGCGAAGGTACAGCAGCATGTAGGCGTTGTTTTCCAGATATGTTCTAGAGGGTGAGACGGGAACATATTCGATGGGGACCAGTAAGTGATAACAGCAAAAAAGGTTCGTGTGAGGAAGGAAGCGAAACGAACCGCGTTATTATTTTGTTATAATGGTTTCTTCTTTCTTAATTGGTACAGCACTGGATATTCACCGAAATTCCGAGAGGAACTCGTTTTCGATGTGCAGCGGGCCAGGAATTACTTTAACAAGATCGTACCGCATCCCATTCTGAGATTAAATAGATGGAGTTCTGCGTGTAGCTTTTGCGCATTAGATTCTATTAAAATTTCATTCTTTAATTTTACCGCTTGAAATTTTTTTTAGTTGGGCTTATTTAAGATTTTGATTCTTCATGGAATTTCGACTCGCTCCCTTCGTCGAGGTGTGTGGTGGTTACGTTAACGAATCAGGGCCATCAGGAAACCTGCAACAACCACTATTGCGAAGATCAATCTACTAGGTGCTAGGAATGATTGGATTGGACGTGGAAGAAAAGCTTCTGTTGTTACTAAGAACAATATTGAGAAAGTACCCGCGGAGCGGAGATAGCGCATTCAACAAATCGTTTGTCCCGCGTTAGCGATCAGGTGCACTTCTTGACACTTCTGACAGACATTTTTGGGGTCATAAAGTGATAACGACTGATAAGAGCAGATAAGAGGCGCTGAAACACAAATTTCACGAAATTCATAGTGCGCTTCGCAGCAGTCGTCAGGAGCTGATTTTGGGACATGATATAGGGGGTGGGACGGGAACATATTTGGTGGGGGTCAGTGATAACGACTGATAAGAGCAGATAAGAGGCGCTGAAACACAAATTTCACGAAATTCATAGCGCGCGTCCCAGCAGCAGTGGGGCACACCACAGCTGAGGCAGGGAAGCGTAGATAGAGCTCAGTTCTCCAAGGGACTGAGTAAACTGAAAAGGAAAAAAAAGCTGAACGGAGGCGTTGCCTCAATATAGTGTTGCCAACCTTTTCCTCTGATGAAATATTCTCAGACGGGTTAGTCTTGATTAGATAAAGCGACGAAAATGCACTTTCAACAAGCCAACGCTTAATATCTCAAGCATGTGTCTGGAATCAGCGGAGGTTTCTGATTTGATCAAACGTAGAATGCCACTCGTGACTTTTGTCTCACACAGCACAAAATAAAAGAGGAGGGATTATCCTGAACTATTTCTTACTCAAATAATTCCTTGAACCAGAGAAATGACAACCCTTTTGAACGTTTCTGTGGAGCCGGACACAAGCAGATTCGTGCAAATTTCTTGCTTGTTGAAATGCCCGGAGATTATAGCTTTCTAAAAGTGGACTCCTAGAGTACTTTACTCATATCTGCTGTCTCACGCCGAAAGAGGTTGTAGAAGGCGAGCACCTGTTGCTGTGATCGTGAAGAAATCAAAAGATTCAGGGAAACTCTTCAATGCCTGAAACGCACTCGAGGCCGCCTATCAACTTGCCGCGGTCAGCGCAATCCCTGTAAGAGTTCATTTCCTTCTCAAAGCAAATCGCGGCTACTCGGAAGTATCATGTGGTTTTTTGCTAATTACCCTTCCAGTGAACATGATCTTGGTTCCCATTTGTCTTTTTATTCTTGCACAGATTTTCTATTGAGGCATCATCTTGTTACCGTAATTCCTGCCCACTTTGTGACACCAGTTCGGTCGTACGGATTATATATTCTTTATTGTTATTTATTATATTTATTAATATTATTATTTTATTATATTTCTCTTGCACCGGTGGTGATTATTGGACCTTTGGTCCTTTGCGTCGACTGACGTTCTTTTGCGCCGATGGCGCTTCTGCGTCCACTGACGTTTTTTCTGCGCCCACAGGCGTTTCTTGACCTCAAACATCGTCCCATTCTTTCTGAGCTCCCTGCATTTTTGTATTAGGATTATACTATTTTATAGTCATTTGTAACCTATTATTAAAAATTCAACAGCTGATAGGTGCTGATGAGAAGCGTTGGGAGGAAAATGTCACGACATTGACAGCGCAACAACCATATGTATCACGGCATGTTTTGCAGATATGATCTAGGGGTGGGACGGGAACATATTTGTGGGATACCAGAAAGTGATAACCACTGATAAGATCTGATAAGGGACGTTAGAACGCGGAAGTCACGAAATGCATGGCGCGCGACCCAGTAGCAGTGAGGCGTTGTCTTGCGATTAAGCGTAGGACGCGAGCATATCGTAGCCGCCAAAATGCTTCACTATATGCTCCATGCTTGAAGATCATCCGATGTGAGGGCTCCAAGATAATTTCCGAATGATTGCGTTGACGCGCCACCGAAAGATCATCTTCCTGGGTAAATGTCGTTCAGGGTGATCTTAACTTCTAGTCGTCAAAATGAGTGGGTACTTTGCCAAGGAACTTTGGAAGATGACTAAATGGAGAATTCGTGAATATCACAGAAAAGAAACAAAATTATATTTCCGATTGCGATTGGCTAGGAAGTCAAGTTCTTTACGTTCATTGAAGGCGATACTGAAAACCAGAGCAATGGTGAAGTGAGAGCTGTGCTGACTAACATCTCACATTCCTATACAAAATCACACAACAAATCCGAACAGCTTGTGTAGCAGGGTGCAGCACCAGTTATTAGATTGAAGGTAACATCGCAGCGCGCCAAACCATAAGCCCTCGTCTCATCAGCACTTGATAACGGTTAATCAAATGCACTTACCTAGACAGAGAAATGTATTGTGTTGAGCTTTTTAGAGAGCAAGGCCTGCTCGTAACAACACCACCCAGCCGCAGCCCAGATAACGAACCTGCTCTACGTTTAGGAAGAAATTTCTTTGGAGCACCTACGCGCCAAAGTCGACGACCTTTCCTCACAACTAATGGCCAGCGCTAGGTACGAGAGAGACATTTCGAAGCTGGGTTTGGTAATGGCATTTCATTCGTAAACTTCTGTCAGAAGACAAGCCCTTAGTTTATTGTTTTGCAGTTCTTACAAGGGCGAAAATTTGTGCAAGTAATTTAGGCTTACCCTGTATACAGTGCGCGTCAATTGTATATGCCACCCCCTGATTTTTTCAGTTTTCTGACTTATTTGGAAATTTCGTAAATCGGCATAGCAACCATCGTTTTCGGCGTGTCGGAAAACTAAGAATGGTGTTGTTTGATTTTGGTTAACGCGTGGATTTGAATTGCTCTGTTCTTTTGAAGAAAATGGGCCGCGTCAATTGCTTATGCCATCCTAAAGTTTCTTCAGAATTTCTCATGTCTCTAACGCTATTCAGCTACGGTGTGCATGTAATACAAATGAGGAAATCCTCCACTTATGCAATGCACACAAATGGTGGAGCATTTATAACTAATTAGTTCGGAATATTAGCCCTTATACTGGACGGTAGCAGCATGAAAACGCTTTATCAGAGAAAGTGCTGTGTGCTCACTCTTGCGATCGCTCCTGCTGCTTATTGTAGAACTCATCGAGGAGTGTATCCAGGCAAAACTGGGGAATTGAAGTGCTTAAAGGCATACCCCAGGATCACATTGGTGTGGCCCATGTGCACGAATGTGATTGTACTGGTGGGAAGTGGGCCGGCAGTAAAGAAAAAAGGAAAAGAATCCGTCAAAAACGCTTAGGTTAAGGGCTCACTCACCTTCCTAATCGGCTGTGCTAAGGGAATGAGAGACTAAGCGCGGAGAGGAGAGTATGAGGCGAGAGAGCGCTACAGATGAGAGAGCGCCAGACAACAGCCTGATAAGAAAAAAAAGTCTGCAGCTTGGGCAGCTTACTTTGCAAGGCCAAGCGCTCTTATCGGTCGGTTTCCGTGCACGAGAACGCCACATTTGTGATTGTCCTCTAGGGTTCTATACTAGAACCGAAGAGAAGCGTTTCACACGAACTACTGGGTGTGTCTTTAATGCGCCCTCTCAAATTCTCATTTTCCCGCTTCGAATCCGTGGTCAACTTTATTTGTGATCTCGGCTCCCGCGAAGCTCGAAGCGTTCACGCTCACAAACTCTCTGTTCAGAGAGAATATGAGTTGCACTCACAATCCGCGTAGTACCCATCGCCGAACTTTGTCGGATTCTCTCTGGAAAAATTTTCGTACCGAGCGAGCGAAAATGATGACATGGGCCAGTTGTAACTTGAACGGGACACCGAAGTGGTGGCATGGGCCATCATTGCATCGCCTTGATAAGAAAACTTCGATCGAGTTCAGTGATGGGTACCAGACGGTAGTAGGTACGAGTCATGTTCTCTCTGAAAAGAGACTTTGTGAGCGTGAACGCTTCGAGCTTCGCAGGGAGCCGAGACCACAAATAAAGTTGACCACGGATTCGAAGCGGGAAAATGAGAATTTAAGAGCTCCTTGAGCACTTCAATTTCCCCAGTTTTGCCTGGATACACTCCTCGATGAGTTCTACAATAAGCAGCAGGAGCGATCGCAAGAGTGAGCACACAGCACTTTCTCTGATAAAGCGTTTTCATGCTGCTACCGTCCAGTATTAGGGCTAATATTCCGAACTAATTAGTTATAAATGCTCCACCATTTGTGTGCATTGCATAAGTGGAGGATTTCCTCATTTGTATTACATGCACACCGTAGCTGAATAGCGTTAGAGACATGAGAAATTCTGAAGAAACTTTAGGATGGCATAAGCAATTGACGCGGCCCATTTTCTTCAAAAGAACAGAGCAATTCAAATCCACGCGTTAACCAAAATCAAACAACACCATTCTTAGTTTTCCGACACGCCGAAAACGATGGTTGCTATGCCGATTTACGAAATTTCCAAATAAGTCAGAAAACTGAAAAAAATCAGGGGTGGCATATACAATTGACGCGCACTGTAATGCAGTGGTTTGGTTCGTCTGTCCATGTCTGTTTGCAGCTAGATTTGTTGGCAGACGAGTGACGTCCTGGATGGGTGGACAATCGCCCTCAGGGCGTGGCTAAGCAGGGCTTGAGCAGAGTGGTTAAGGTAGTGGGTGGAACCCGGTTTATGCGGAACTGACGCCAAAATTTCTCTAACCATAAAAGCGAGGGATCACGAGAAGATTGGATTGGGTTTTTGTGGAAGGTATGGATGCTAAGTAGTGCCCCAGTGGCGAAAAAAGCAAAGAAATAAATCAAAAAGGCGCAGAACGAGACGCTTTCATTTGCCCGTTACTTGTTGAACCAGTGCACCACCACGCCAGCAGAAGCCATACTTTTTGGCAACGCTTTTCATAGGAAAGTTACAGCAGCGGAATACTCATCAAAATGACAATCGAAGGACGCTGCTGCTGGGGGCGGAGCACAGGCCGTGGCGGAGCTCAGAAAGGAATGGCAAGCCAGTACGCTGCAACTAGCGCACCTTTGGCCACAAAAACGCAACATTTCGCTTCCTTGGGCCCCTGACTACTGCTTCCACTGGTGCATGTACTTCCACGCTGCATACACATACTTTATCGTAATCTCTCGCTTTAATCAGCCAATTCTCCGTTGCGTAGCCACTATGGCCTGCTGAATGAATCACAATCTGAATACTAGCTGCGACGCATGCAAGCACAGTGGCTTCACAAGAGCTCAAGAAATATATGTCAAAAGTTGGCTCGATTCAGAAAGATGTTTGGAGCTGTAAAAGGGTACGTGAAGGCTTCCGTACTATCCTGCTGGGACTGTCGAAGACATACTACAGTAATCCAATGCAAAAACAACTGCAAATAGCCTTAATTTTCTCAAATTATTCTTTTCGTACTACTCAACTTTACGCATAAATGATCTTCCCGATCTTAAAAAAGACCAATCGGTGTCTCATTCAATCAATTGAGCACACGACACGAAAGAAGATGAAGAAGGCTTTGTATATGAATGCGGGTTCAGGTTGGCAAGGTTGGAATTCCCACTCAAAAAAGGATCACAACATGATACTTTGAACCCACACAGACAGTGCTTTCGTGGAAATGGTAAAATTAGTATAAAAGACTTTCTGTGGAAATTTCTTTCATAGACCAACTCGACTGGCAGAAAGAAGCTTATTCCTTACTATTCGGGTGGGTCTTGAGGTTTTTGGAGAGACTTTGGTCGGACCCGCAGATGTGACAATTCGGAAGATGTTCATCAAAGGTCTGGGGTGGTTCCAAAAGGAGGGGGACATTGAAGTTTGGCTTGCCAACATGTCAGGTAGACGACTAGGATTATAATGAGGTGCTTGAGTCCCGGCTACAACCTTTTTCGAAAAGTCATGGTTGCAAATCACTTGTTTTGCAGGGGAGGTCCCTGACACCATTCCATTTGGAAAAATGCTAAACGCAACGGCTTTGATTGGCAAGTCGGCTAGCGTATTCCTCAGACTTCATCCTTATTGAAAACGTAGAGGTATCGTGATTCGCGGTCCCTACGTCGTTGAACAAAAAAGTAATATCACAAGTGACCTAACACGTCCGTAAAATTTGCTAGTTGGGAACGGATCT
>MU868770.1:0-47279 GCA_036418205.1 Ostertagia ostertagi | reverse complement strand
CCAGCAATTGATTTGCATTTGAGCAAAATCTTCTTTCTCGTTAGACCCATCGAGCGTCAATTTCTGTGATAGCTTCGCCTGCAGAAATTTGAACAGGGAGGCGAATCAATCGTGTGAATGACTAGGGCACGCTCACTTGGCGGCGTCTTTATGGCCTCAAAGGCTCCACCAGCGCAGATTCATCTATCCTACTCGACGTACGACTTACTGTCGCTTTCGACGTCGTCGCGCTTATTCGGTAGGATTAAAAGCATTCGCCGGCAAGTTCTAAGTGCTCCCAAGAAACGTCTTCCGATTCTTCAGGATTAATTCTCGAGAGAGCAAAACGGCAGTGAGTGCGTACGTTACAAATCACAAGAAAGGATCGTTACTCTTGTGTGGAAATAAGATCGTACAAGCTCAACACGAACTACAGCCTTGCATGCCCAAGCTCGTGGACGATTCGTTGAGTCACTTGCGCGTAATCGACGCATTAATCATAACCCAGTCATCTGAATCTTCGATTGAGCGCGAACGAGCGTTCGAGATACGGTAGTTTTGCTCTGGCGTGTGCCGGTCATGTCTCCGGTGCTGAGCGATCCGGAGCCAGCCTTGAGGAGCCAGGTGGGAGAACACATCCAGCTATCAGGAATTCGAACGCTTCCTGCTGTAGACCGATGTTTCGAATTCAAGTTACAAAACCAGCTCTCGGACGGTCTCGTGAAAGCAGGATTTTCTGCAATGCAAAGGCGATTGATGGAAATGCTAAGTGGATCACCGTGCGCACCACAGTCCGGTCCCTTCATCCACCGCCCATGGAAGTTTCCAGATCATTCGGGAAAATTTAGAAACAGCATGAACGAAGTGTTTCAAAACTTTTCTAACAACCTAGTAGGTATACCACTGCTATACCGTCGCATTAATCATCCATAACAACTATAGTCTTCTTTTTCAACTTGTGTGACATGGGCGCAATTCGTTGGCGTGGTGATCGAAGTTGTTAGAGTACGCATGGAACTTTGGATGAAGACCTGGATAAATCGGCTGGGACAAGGATACTGTCCAAATCTGAGAACCGAATCTGCTACTTGAAATATCCACTTACAATTAGTCTTTATATTTGCTAGATCTAGCAAATAAGTAAAGTGTGCCGTTAGATCGACATGAGGTGGCTTCTGTAAAAGTGAATGTCATATTCGCGATCAACCGCAAGCCGAGGGAAATGGTGAACGGAAAAGGAGGAAAGACAAATTCAAGCGATTGGCAGTTTGGTGGTGCTATAGTGAATTTCCTTCTACAAGTGGCTTCCTATGTCATTTCAAATGTTTAGCAATCCACAGTAGTGAAAAATGCCCCTTATTCAATATTCATTCTGAACTGAACGTGGTACTCAAGTATGATTACAATGATCCTGAAACTTAAAATAGCTCTACATATGATAACTATTTGGAAGCTGGAGACTTAGCTTCGGTTGATCAAATGTCTTCAGTTCAATCTCAATATAATTTTGAGCTTCAAGAGGGTCGCACCACTACATTACACCATCGTACCCAGCGAATCCATTTGTACGAACAAGAGTATGGTGGTCGTCATACATGTGAGAGCAGATGATGCTGCCGTTCGGAGAACATGGCGCGAAACATATGGAAAGCGGAAACAACAAGTATTGTTATGTTTAGAGATTTTTTGATCTACACTTGGAATGTTCATCAATATTAGCTTAAGTTCAGCTATAGTCTTCTCTTTTCCGTCGGGAAGCCAGAATATGTAAAGGACCAAACGATACTAGAAGAGGAAGGTCGTCTATACGGAGACATTCTTCAAATGGACCTCGGAGACAGTTACAGAAACATAACTTACAAGGCATGTTCCCTACGGTACTTTCCGTAAAAACTGCAAAATTCACGCGAAAAACGCAAATTCGCGTTTTTTTTTTCGTTTTTTTCGTTATAACTCAGTTTAAACTTAAGACTTCAAGATCTGAAAACAGCATTGAGCTCAACTCGTCGAGTTCTATGAGAAGCTGTCCTAAAGCTCTCTAGAGGCACTATCTTGGATTGCGCCATCCACTCGATTTCCATCTCAAAAAGTAATTGCTTTCATGTGATGTGTATATAATCCCGCTTATGCGAGCTGACTGCTACACAGAAAGAAGGGTCTCGAAACTTACCCTACGTACCCAATCTAATCTACATAATGAGATTAGATGAATGTTATTTTACGAATTCTTAGATCTTCGTTTCGTAGCGTTTGCTAGCTTAAAGTGTTCCCTCTGCTCTCAATTTTTCATCCTCTCTATTTCAAGTGAAATCTTTGTACAGTTCTCAGCAGGCATAGTGGGCCTACTATGTGACATTTTCCACTTTCAGAGCAGATGTTTTGCAGAAAGCTGTGAAGAAAGCAAAGAATCTCCTTCACTGTCGTAGACTACGGTCACTTGTCTGTAAGAATTACATGGAAACCTTGGTCGCAGGTGAGCGCTTCTTCCGTGGTGTGGCCCCAAACATCACCCCCTGTCATGCCCTTGTGGAATAATCAAATTTTTTGCTTTTCAGGACGGACTTAGAAAACTGAGAGGTGTACTAGTCAATTCCCCATAAAAAATGTTGTCTGGTATACAACACTGTCCACTACTGAAAATTTGTTTTTTCACCGTTCCCGGCCTTCTCCCTATTGCTGAGCGCTTTTTCTAGCCCTAGGCGGCCACGTGCGATTCACGTGCGTGGTGCGTAAGAGCTCGCGTGATAGCCGGCCACCGGCCGTAGTTGGGCCCGATCGATACGTCGCTATGGCTGTTGCATTAGCGTGGGAACGACGTCACGCACCGCGCACGTGTATCGCACATGGCCGCCTGGGGCTGGGGAAGGCGCTCTGCAATAGGGAGAACCCGAGAACGGTGAAAAAAGATTTTCTATGATCATTTCACAAGGGCGCGATCTTTGGGGCCACACCACGGGAGAAACGCTCACCTGCGATCGAGTTTTCACCATAATTCCTACAGATAATGACCGTAGTCTACGACAGCGAAATTCTTCGCTATCTTCACGGCTTTCTGCAAAATATCTCTTTTGAAAATGGGAAATGTCACATAATATGCCCACTATGCCTGCTGCGAACTGTTCAAGGATTTCACTTGAAATAGAGAGGATATGATATTGAGAGCAGAGGGAACACGTCAAGCCAGTTAGCACTTAAAAATGAAATGAAGATTTAAGAATTCGGAAGATAACATTCATCTAATCTCACAATGAAGTGGATTAGATTGAGTACGGGCGCACTCTGAGGTAAGTTTTGAGACCCTTCTTTTTGTGTAGCGGGATTATACACACATCACATGCAAGCAACTACTTTTTGAGATGAAAATCGAGTGCATGGCGCAATCCAAGATAGTGCCTCTAGAGAGCTTTAGAACAGCTTCTCGTAGAACTCGACGAGCTGAGTTCAATGCTGTTTTTAGATTTTGAAGTCTTAATTTCAAACCAAGTTATGAGGGAAAAACGAAAAAACGCGAAATTGCGTTTTTCGCGTGAATTTGCAGTTTTTACGGCGAGTACCGTACGTGCTTCAAGCATTTGAGAGTTTTTCGCGATATTTATGATAAGCAAACATGACTGTAAGGTGCGGCTTGCAATTACAAGTTCTCAACGCAACAGTTTATGGTGGGTCTCATGACACCATGTTGACAACTCATATTCATTACTAGATTTGGTTACACCAAATAGGAGGGGGTTACAGCAATCCCTGCCGTGTTTGGCATGCCTTTAGCATTCATTTTGGCAAAATTGCAGAAGCATTAGCCAAGGTGTGTGTTCATAAATGTTACCACATTTTTTAATTTTTAGCAGAAACAGCCTCTCCCGGAAGGATTGAACAGCCGTACTACTTAATTGTTTACAAAGATGTTTTTACTCTAGGTTGCCAGAAATGTCCATAATAGCAGATATTTAACCCAACAATGGCAACCAATGGTGGCTGTCGGGCTTTAAATGGAATTTTTGAAAACAGAAGGAGGTCTTTGGGAGGTTTTCTTCGCTGTGAAAAAACTTTGTACCCTCATCTATCTAGGCCACCCCTGGGCAGGGGGAATCTCCATTCACTTTAGGACATGACCAAGAATATGACATTCGTTCTGGTCGTTGGCGCTATTTCCCTTGTTTCCTGCTCGCCTGCACCCTCTCACTAATGGGTCGCAATCAGGATTAACAAGGGAGGTAATTCAGGATGTGGAAAAGCTTTTTTGAAACGGTTTTCTGTATGTTATGGGAGATCATGCGTAGACCACAAAACCGAGGTCCATTTTCGCTGAGCAGCCAACAAGTGGTGAGGAAATCGTTCAATGTTCAATCCCTCGTGATGNTAAAAATTTTGCATTTAGGTTGGAGCTTCCAAATTAGCTAAAAAAGCGCCAAGAACGGATATAATGTTTATTATGAAGACCATCAGTAAATAACACATCCAGATTTCCACCGTAATGTGGCGGAAAAAAGTTGTTGCGCCAGAGGCGCCATGGCGCAAATTGGCGTAGCGTAAATTTTTGCTACCCGATAAAACGAATGTCATATTTGCAATCAGGACCTCAAATAGCCCCTATATACATGTTTACAGTGAGATTGATGAAATTCAATCAGAGCACCATCTGGCTCCAGATGGCGCCAGTTTGGCGCCAGTGCCAAAAATGGGTCCCATACTCGTGATCAGGGCCCTGACAACCTTGCAAGGAAAAGTTTAAAGGCAAACTCCGGAATTAAACTGGCGCTAAGACGCTTCGTAGTGATAGCTTAGCTGCGGAGCGACCCCAAAGTGGAGAGGGAAGCGAGAGAACTCCTTGGGAACGCTGAAATTAAGCTCTAACCTTCAAAAAGGTCGGATGTGGTACGACGGCAAGACAGGGCGATCAGAGAGGTCAAAACACGCGAGACAGAACATCGTTTGAGAGAGCACGCTAATCTATAAATCAATGCACGCTGATCTCACCACAGCTCGCGGTGGGTGGGAAACGTTCGATGGTTGGAGGGCCGTAAAGATTAGCGCCCTAACCGCGCGATTTTCGCGACCAAGTTGAAGTGATCTAGGTAGCTGCGGATCTTACAATTTCCCCCGCGGTATCCTTTCTACTAGTCGGGCTAATCCCGGGGTTTGCCTTTAAGCGTAAAGAGTAGAAAATATATAGGAAAAAAAACTAAAAAAACAGGATGGATTTCCTACCACCGGTGGCTGACATTGCGCAATCGCCTCTGCCGGCGCTGGTCCAAACGGGCAGTCTTTGAAAATCCTGCGCGGTCGCGAGTGGGTTAACTAAAATCAAGCCATTTGCACGGAGTCTGGTTTTTTATGATTTTCTCGGCTTGTTTCTGACAGTGCATTGAAGAACATTTAGTATATGTTTGCATGGGTTACCTAGTCGCTGCTATATCTATACGAAAAAAAAAACGCTGGACGAGTTTTTCGCGCCAACACAATTTGAATTCTGGGCAAACAGTGCGTTTCGTTGTTGGACCAAATCTTACTGCCTTTCAGTGTCAGTCGATCGGGGATTACCCTTATGAATTTGGATGCGAGAGTGAATAATCCCTACAATTTCGCTAACTGAAAACAAGCTGCCATGGCAGCTTATGGAAGGTAATTTGCTCTGCGTGAATACGAGTTCGGCATACTGGGTAACTTATGATCAGTAAGTGAATCACTAAGTAAAGCTCTCGCCCCTCCTGATTAGTCCTGTTTCTACGGAAAAGAGATGTTCAACGCGGTGCCCTGCCGAAGTTTTCCAATGCCTTGCGATGGCGTCTAAAAATGCTTGGTATTGATTGGGAGAGATTGCAATTCTGCGGTAATGAATCACGAGAACGATCTATCCGGGTCTTGATTATCTCCTCAAAAGTGTTCGCTTTGCTTACGTAATAGCCGAAGAAGTCATTACCGACTTACAGATGCCAACTCTCGCTTGGTATTGTGGAGTATCGTAATGTGATTTGACTCGCAAGAAATCTCCGCAGAATGAATTTATGTACATGTTTTGGAAGTGGAGACAGAAAATGTATTCGACAAAAAGAATTTCTTGGCCACTCATGGGTTTATGCGACTGCTATGACAGACCTGACTCTTTCTTCCAACTGGGATTTCCTCATTGATCCTGTAAAACTGAAATATGTGATTGGTCTACACTGAAGGGACAGCAAGCCTTGGTCCCACAAATCACTGTCCGCCTAGAATTCAAACCGCTGTGGCGCGAACCCACCCGAAAACTCGTCCAATGTTTTTTCCCGTGTAGATATAGCGGCGAGTGCATGGGTGAATGTAGTCCTGCTGTTCTTTTTCTTTCCAAATACAAGACAAGCAGTAATTTTCTTCAGGTGCACCTTTCGACACTTCTTTAATCCCCAATACATATAACCAAATTCCTTGGTCAACGAATGAACATTATAACGGGATTTTGGTGAAGAATAACTAAGGTTAACAAGGTTAACAAGTCAAGGTGACAATAACTAAGGTAAGATAAGACAAGTTAGAATGACAAGTTCTAGTTTTCCGTGACAAGTAATTGGGCAATCACACGTGGAGACAAAAGATCCCAACTATATATAAGCTGATGTGTGTGTTGTGTCTGTGTGTGTGTTGTGGTGTGTGCGTGTGTGTGTGTGTGTGGTGTGGTGATGGTGTGTGTGTAGTGTGTGTGTGGTGTGTGTGGGTGTGTGTGTGGTGTGTGTGTGTGTATATATTATGTACACCCCTTTCTGGTATTCAAAGGATAAAAGGGTAAAGCATTTGCCGTTGATCAATCCCTTTTTGGGATGCGGCTTGCATTCCACTTCCATTTGTAAATTCGTGGTGGCGTTTGAATGAGATGTGGCCTACACAATGACTAATGACTTGCGGGGCCAGCCGATGTACAAGTTAGTGTTTTCATCATCCCAGACAAGTCTGCTGAATTAATCGACCTCGGAGTGATTGAAGGCTTGGTTGGCCCGGTCGACTCACGATCGGATTTGATCCCCAGACAGCTCGCGTGGTAAGTGTGCCATGTGCCACTACACCACTTCCGCCCTTATACACTGGATGACATATATTACTTCAACCAATATCATTTGCAGAATGATCAATCCTAAAAATGATTAGAAAGGCAAGTGCTAGTTTTCCGTGACAAGTAATTGGGCATATACACTAGCTAAGAGGATAAAGGATAAAGCTTTCAAAAAAGTCTTCATCCCCCTCATGGGGCAACCGTTTGTTTGTTTTACCGGTTTTCAATCGTATTGCATTTTAAAAGCTGGAGGTCCCTAGAATACTTGCGTCGAAAAGAATTACAGTTTACATGGTTTGCTACTAGCAGCGCCAGGGCGTGGAAGGGAAGCTGCTGTAACTCTACAAGCAAATGCCTAAGATACGTGCAAAGCAGTACAGGGATCCACCTCGACCCATCAGTCGTCTATTCCTCAACCGCACCCGGTACAAAATTATAGTAGGGGGCTGTCTAGAAAGTTTTTGACACTTTAAACAAAGTTTAAAAAAAATCAGGACCCTCTCAAGCTGTTTTGATATTTGATCACTCTAGTGTATCCTCAGAGTTTCAGTAGAGATGTATGTGAGTGCTTTATGCGACTTTAGGTCTTTCACCAGGCCATAGCGTTGCGTTGGTCCAAGGTCATCACAACTGGAGATGGTTCGCGCGAAGTAGAGCTTTGCTTTGGACGACTGCAGATGACAAAGGAGGACTCAACTATGTAGGCGCTGCCAATTGCTACCAGTTGAGCTAGCAACAACTTCAAGATGCACTCATTCAACAGTATTTGATGACCCTTACAAACTTGGTTATATACCAGGGAAGCGCTTGTGTTGCGAGGCTTGATGTGCACCATACACGTAAGCACACAGGATTCAATCAAGTATCAAGTTCTGATGTTAATTGCCTGCCGAAACTGCTTGGAAAGAGGTTTTCAGTGTTTGGTGGAGTTGTAAAACGACCCTCTACAGGAAACTGCAGGGAACCTTTCCCGCAGTGATGACAATCAACAAAATTTAGCAAAGACATGTGAAGCTCACTTAGGAATGCTCAATGCCTTCATACCCCACCCAAACGCGTGCCTGCGTGTGGCGAAGGATCAGATATTCAAGGATTATCTATTAGGATTAATAAGTGCTCCAGTGCTCGGCCTACTTGCAGAATTTATGGTTAGTAGCTTCCAACTATGACGCAATTGGTGCACCGAAAACATCATCTGGAAGATAAAGAATTCGATGATCCAAATAGTCTCGAAAATGAGATTGATCCCTTTTTACGTAGCAACGCCGGAATTGTAAAATTAGTGTATTGAGAAGCTGCTCCTGACTGCCCACGAGCAGTCGTGGGCAGGCACTGTTGGGAGTTTTTGAATCCATGATGCCAAAACATGGAAACATTGAATTCTCCAAAAAATGCTTCTAAGACTGCATTTCTATGAGGACGGGCTGATAACGGTGCCATTGTTGCTACGTGAGCCATTAAGACGACGCTACCTTATATGCATACACCGCGGGAGAGGGGTGAAGCCTCCACAACTCTGACTGAAATCGTTGAGCAGATTGGTGAGGTTCGAAGTGCGTTGCACGAAATGCTTATTCCGTCCATAATAGCCATGATGATCTGACACATTTTCGTCCTCAGTAAGACTTGTATCGCTTGTCACTTCTTTAGTCGTAGATCCGGCCAGGCCACTGATGTCTTCGTTGGTCTCTATCGTGTGCCAGGTTCCCGGTGTACCGGGATGGATCCATGCTGTAATCGCACTAGTCCAACAAGTCAGGTCACCACTAAATCACATACTCATGTCTAAGCCACCTATAATCCTGAATTCTTGGAGAAAACGGCAACTTTACTGATTCTCCTAGTTGTAACCACTTGCTCCTTGCAGAATTGACAAATAAGACTTCTTTGTGATCCTGTCCACCATTCCTTGTTAATAGACGCAGAATTACTCAAAAAGAATGTTGTGGTTGCTAGCATAAGAAGTTCACTAATAAGAACAACAACACATTCATCAAAGGCTATCATATGTTTGACACAGCAAAAGTTTGAGCTATCCCTATATCCAGACAACAATGATTATTTTTGTTGTATGCAACGGTATGAAATCTTTCAGTGATCATTGCAGCAGCTTTATGAACGACGACAAAAACTATCGGTTTGCAATAAATTCCACGTTTGGTCTTCTTGGACTGGGCATTTCGACATTGTGTGTTTCTTCTTCTGTGCCGTACAGGTTTTTGTGGTAGAACCCGCTTACTGGTCAACGTTCCGACAGACCGTCGTCTTCAGGACCTGAGAATAGTTCGAAGATCTAGCTTTTAACTCACTCGGTGCGGTGAAGCACCTAATGTTGTTGAAGACATGCCCCAGGATCACATTGGTGTGACTCTGGCACACGAATGCGAAGGTATGGGTGAAAAATGGACCGACAGTGAAGAAAAAAGGAAAAGAATCCGTCGGAATCGCTTGGGTTGAGGACTCACTTACATTACTAGTCGGTTGTGTTAAGGGAATCAGAGACTAATCGTAGAGAGGTGAGCACGAGGCGAGAGAGTGCTACAGATGAGAAAGCGGCAGACAACAGCCTGATAAGAGAAAAAACTGCAGCTTCAGCAGCTTACTTTGCAAAACCCAAGCGCTCTTGTCGGTTGGTTTCCGTGCACGGTAATGCCACATTTGTGATTGTCTTCCAGGCGTACCTACTACAGAGCGAAGGAAAACGATCACACGATCCCTGCCTGGGATGTGCCTTTAATATCTCCGAATCTCCAAACAAAACAAAAGAGATTGATTCCAGTGAACCCAACCTGCGAGTTCACCAGTCTCCCAGCAGCCTCCTCTCGTTAGTGAGCAAGATAAAATGAGACGCCATCGACAACGAGTGTCCTACGTGTCGCATGTGGTGATCTCACAATCCACATAAAGACATGAAAGGCAAGAAATTATTTGTTATGGCCATGTATTCATTTCGGTTGTTTAGCTCTGGATTTTTTCCGCGGATATAAAGCTTCAACACCTTTTTTAGCACCGATGTTGTTTTCATAAGCTAGAATTTTGCATCTATGGCGAAATCATTGCCTTGATGTCCTTCTACTCGGTGCTTGCCAAGTGGAGTGAGCAGAGTTTAAGATGTTTTTCGAGCTGCTTTTTCGATATCATTCCACTATACGTCCCGTTCGAGACTTTTGTCTGTGTGTTCAAGTAGGGTAGCCAACCACTGTGTGGATCTTCTCTCGTGAACTTTATACACTGTGTTTGCTGATTGATTGAGAATGCTGAATAAATCATCCATTTCAAATTGTGTTGAAGTGATTGCACGGCCGTCATCAGTATATCGACGGTACATAGTGGGTATGCGTGCTATCACATCTTTTATAAGTTCACGAGGAATCGGATCTTCTACATTTCGCTGAGCAGTAACTCTATAGGCTAAGAAATCGGCTCAGAAGGAAAGCGAGCGTATCCAACTAAAAGGCATAAATGCAGATTCTGAGGGGTATATGCTGACGCCCACACGTTCGTTTTATTAAGTACCGGGACCTTATGTCGAGAGAGACATTGAATCTCGTCTTCTTTCGTCAGGGGTGCTCGAACATTTCAAAAGGCACCAACGCAGAAGGTTCTCAAACGTTACACACGCAGTGGAAAGGACTTCATGAGATACGGGAACGCGTAGCAAACAACGATCCGCCTCCCTGTAAGCGACAAAGGAGGAGAGTTCGTTGCTTCGCCACGCACACTAGATGTGAAACTACGGAGTGCTATCTTAGCGACACGTCCATTTTGTATAGTCGTGGATGTCGGTTGGAAAGTCAGCAGCATTAGCTGGATTGATCAGAAGACTGGAGTTGGATACTCTTCAGCATTCGGTGTTCCACAGCCTGATAACTCACAAGCTATCGGGCGGAAACGAGCACTTGATTAATGCTAGCGATTACATAATAAGACCTATCATCAGCCGTGTGCGAGGGCCAACAGACCGCATTTCATGGTTTCCTACTAGAATTGTTGGTCACTTTCGGATTGAGTGAAGTGCACATAATGCCTAATTAAGGAATGCCTAAACTAAAATATTTTAGAGTGGAGTGGGCGATACCACTCAGAAAACCGGATATATTCAACGCGCCAGCGTCTAGCACCAATTTTAGCTACCGGTGATAGCACTCATGCCCATTAATTACTGTCCATGTATTGATGACTGCTGCGTAATTATTTCAACACAATTTGAATTGGCTGAATTATGTTACATATATGTTAATTAAATTATGAATTATTTGCATACTCAATCAACAATCACAGAACATAGAGTTTACGAAAGAAGCTTCACACAATGGTTGGCTAGCCTACTTGAACACACAGAAAAAGTCTCGAACGTGACGCATAGTGTGATTGGTATCAAAATAGCAGCTTGAAAAACATCTTACTTCGTGTAAAGTATGTACACCCTAGTGCTGTTAAATGTGCATTTGTTCGAAACATGTACAAAACAGCAGTTGGAGTTTGTACTGGCGATGCGGAGCGAGTGAGCCACGTAGGCGATCACCGTACAATGCGCGGTCAGTGGCCATATGAACCCCTTTTCAATGTGTTCATTAAAGGAAGCGATTACGATAAGGAATTGTCGCATCGGGGGAGAACCTGCGCCACACGTAGCAATTACTCGGCTGCCAAGAAAGCGATGTGTGGCCCTCCCACGGCGAAAGGTGCTGTGGTTGCTGAGCAAGACCCACGTGACGCCCCGCTCCCAGTGACGTGACGCCCACCAGTTTTGTTAATGATCTGGATGGACTGTTTGCTATAGTATTAGTTGGTTCTCTTCGAGCTTCCGAGATTGATACAGAACTTTATTTCGGCTTACGTTTCGGCGCACTCGCCTTCTTCGGAGCCTGCAAATCGAAGCATATATAGTGACCAGGCTCAAATACGAGCTACCCATGTGCCCTGTGCTGTATCTATTAATAAAAACCCACAAAATTCCTGCGGACGGCTTAGGTTCAGAAGATCCAGCTACCTTTAAGGTACGGCCCATACTAAGTAATGTAGGCGGTCCTACGGACAGGATCTCATGGTTCTTGAACTTGATCCTCGTGCAACTCCTTCAATTTATACCTGCACACTTACCCAACACCAGTGTCTTCCTTAAAGCCCTCCGCGAAGCCAATCTGGAAAGGGATAGCGTGATGGAGTCGTTCGATGTAACATCATTATATACAAACGTCTCTAAAGATAGTGCAATGCAGGCAGTCCTGGAGATCCTTACCGAACACCATGGCACTCTCAACTTGTACGGTCTGTCTATCGCACAAAACATGGTGTTACTCAACGAGTGTCTCAAATGTAATACGTTCAGATGGGCAGGGGAGTACTACAAGCAGGTCAGAGGATTAGCTATGGGACAAAGGCTTGCCCCTGTTCTCGCAATAGCCTTCATGGCAAAAGTGGAGAAGCCTGTAATGGAGCGTTAGCCAATCCTGTAACCGCGTACCTGACTTCGCTTTATCGTATGCTTCCCCAATCCGAGATGGACGCTATGGTTGTCGCTTTTGACTCAGGCGTCGGAATAGTATATACGTTCACGTTGCAGAAAAACGACGGATAAACCCTGGCTCGCGCTTTGAAGCGTCCAGAAATATACTTTCCTACACGGGCATCCATAGGACTAGGTGGATGGCGTAAGCTCTAGTAGGCAGAAATATAATGTCCACATGCACTTCGGCCCACTCCTTCAAACATCCAAAAAGGCCATTGTTCCGGACATGTCCGAACTGCTTCAAGCAAGTTTCATCGGAAGCTTACAACACGGGAGTCAATGACAATTGGCTCCGACGTATTGCTAAAGAAATGGTTATGGGTCAAAAAACTAGGAACAGAACAGCGTGCAACAAGAAAACTAGACAAAGATTAACCATTTGCTTCCCTTTCATCTCTGATGGACATGAGCGCTGCATTCGCGCGCATGTCTGAGAAAAAGCACGTGTCCAGGATGTTGTGAGAATGGGTCGATGGATCCTCCTACAAGTTTGAAAAGACAGTTGGTCGCGGAACGCGTCTACTATGACGCCGAACTCTTGTCTAACTCCCCTTCCTGCGTCATTTGCCCTTTCGTAAAAACTGGCGACTTGCATGGTGTTCAGGAGTCGTTACTAATTAACATGTCAAATATGTGGAGAGGAGTAAACGGTAGGAGAAACAGGCAGACCGCTCTGCGTATGGACTCTAAGGAACCTAGACGGCTCAAAACAGGCAAAAGTTGCCACCCTCTAGGTGACCACAAGGTGCAAGTATCACGCATATCCAACATGGCTGGTGAAGGTTACGATTCTGGCATGCGCAAGCGGTCGATATCTTGACTCGCAGAAGCCTCGCATGCCAATGTGGAATCTGCAGGGCAAGGACCGCAAAATCAGACCGGCAAGGACGGAGTGCGTGGCGAATTACTAGGGAGCTCGCACCTTTTTACGGCCCTCTGTGGGTTTTGATCTAACGCGGTCAAATACCGCCGCGGGCGCCGAGGCGGGGGATTCGGGCTCACTTCAAAAATCAAGGCTGAATGCGAAAGGCGATCGGCGGCGATTCAGCACGGTACCATCAATTTTCGCGGGGTTTCTAGGGTGATTGATGCTACTGCTGATCAATCCTGGGGGTCATCACATGTGCCAATTCTGACTTTAAATCAAATTCAACTTGGGGGTTCGCCTTTAGCTCTATAGCGCGACGCTTAAAGGCAGCAACCCAGGCAGGGGTCGTGTGAAGCTCAATCTTCGGGTCAGTAGTATATGAACCCGTAGGAGATTACAAATGTGGCGTTCACCGTGGGCACGGAATTCGACCGCAAAGAACGCTTGGGGCTGCAAAGTAAGCTGCTCGAGCTGCAGCGAACGAGCTCTCTTAATCAGGTCGTTGTCTGTACTCCCTCATACTGAGTCGCTCCCGCACCATACTCTCTCTTCGCGGCTTAGTCTTATTTCCTGCTAGCAGTCAGCCAATTAGGAACGGTGAGTGAGCGCGCGCTCACTTGAGCGTTTTGACGGATTCTTTTCCTTTTTTCTTCACTGCCGGCGCCCACTTGGTCACCGATATCATTCACATTCCGTGTGCAAAAAGGCCACACACGAGTTTGCGGATTTCCTGGGGATGCCTTTAAAGTGCGCAAAACACGTATAAAAGCAAACCGCCGCTACGGTCTTTAGGCAAAGGGTGCCTTCCAGGCTCTCGTCTTTTTGTTAAGGTTACCGAGTTTTGCCATCGTATATGGATTCTATCCCTTAGTTCTTCTTCTTGTAATCCGAAATGACGGTTGGATGAATTGTTTCAAAAATATGCTTCGATTTGCAGGCTCCGAAGAAGGCGAGTGCGCCGAAACGTAAGCCGAAATAAAGTTCTGTATCAATCTCGGAAGCTCGAAGAGAACCAACTAATACTGTACTAATCATGCCGAGATTAATAGAGAGTCGTTCATGGAATATTCTGGACTGTTCGCTGTTGACCTTTCATTTTAATGATCATTTCCCTTCTAGCAGCTGTATCTTCCAACTTGCCCACGTATTGCCTTATCAATCAAAACACTGCTTGTTGGCATGATGGCGGCTATCGGGGTTAACACATACGAACAAAGTCGTTCTTTACCGTCGCTCATCCATGGTCGAATATGAAAGGGCAATCAACTGGTACTATTTTGCTTATTTTCAATGGATTTCTTTGCTTTTTTCGCCACTGACGTACTATTGAGACCCTCAAGTCCCCTCTAAACCCCTGTGAGATCTGTCGTAACGCTCCCTTCAAGTAGGCGTTACAGCCTTTCTGATTTCCGATATTGACCCCAAAGTGCCTGTACCGAATCAGTTTATTTCGTCTTCATTAACTTAGCCCCACACTCGGGCCTCTTCCCGTTCCCACCGTTCAAACCCGGACATGAAACACTTTGATTCATTAGTATTTAATAAGATTGAAGACGTACTCATAATGATCTCTACTAGGTGTCTCAGCGCAATGAACGCAGAAAAGGTTGCGGTCTTTTCAATGCGAATTAGTTGGCTAGAGTAATCACCAGCGGCTTTTCAATATTCGTCCCATAAACGGCCAAGTCCGTTTTTGTGAGTAGGCCACCTCAAAGCATAATGATATTGTTTCGAAACAGAAGGGAAATGATCCTTGTCACATTTTTAACAATAAGGAATGAATATGCTGATTGAACGCAACCCCTATCCCAGCTCTTTAAATCTTGAAAAAGCCATTGTCCCAAAATTGAAATTCACGCCATCAAGGGAGAGAACGTATGATCGTATCATAAACTGTGAGATCCTGAACTTACATTCATGATACCCACAACTGAGGTCAGGCGACCGTGAAAAATTATGTTTACGAGTTGTACAATACTCTACATTTACCTACCTACCATTTAACCTAGTATATATTACCTGCAATCTCAATAAAGGCTCGATCTGCGAAGAATCTAGATAGGTCAATCCTTCTTCTATGTGAAGCTAGTGCAACTGCATGAACTGAGCTGTACCGCCTTTACGGTCCACCTACGCAGTCTACGTCTCGTTTATCTCCGATGGTGTCTAGCTTGCTCTCTCGTTCCGGCGTCCAGTGGCTGCCTGTTTCACAAGTTCAATTTTTTAAAAGTGAGGTCTCTTTTTTTCAGTTTTGAACTTGTTTTTGTTGTCTTGCGCCGCTGCCCGCGTTGGGAAAGTTATCACAAGAATGCTGAGTTGCGGGGAAAACTTTCGCCTCAACCGGGATTCGTACCCGGATTTTTCGCTTTCCGGGTAATTGTGTACCATTTCTTGCTAACCGTATCGTCTGACCGATTACATTTTACGCGAGAATGCTGATAAGCTATAGTATCTTTACCATCGAAGCACAGATGTGGTGAAATGATGCCACGGTGTGTAAATGATAGCACAATTGTCCAGGACGCCCGTGGGCAATTGTGCTCCCTTGGCTGGAAGGCATATTTGAAGCTTCATCATGTCTTTCTTTCTCTTCCTCACCCCTCACTTTTTCTTTAGTTTGATTACATTGAGTCCAGCTGCCTTCACTTTCATTCATTCATTTTCATTCATTGTGCGAATATGAAGGAATCAGTAGAGCTTTGGATTTTTGCAGATTTCATTTCTAGACTTTTTCTTCCTTACGTTTTTCAGTGTCTTTTTTTCACGCCTTATGCCTACTGTTGCATGACTTTTCCACGCATCATACTGATTTTTGATCGTGCCCAGCATTCTTCACTGAGCGTAATAATGAATAAATAAATAAAAGTAAGCTAGCTTCCAAGATTACACAAGCGAAAGATCATGGAATGGAACGTGAAGAATCAGTTTCACAAGAACCCCGCTAGCAATCGCGAAGTTTTGCAAGGGCATTCCGCGAGAAATCGCGAGGAGATGGTGCACCTCCAATTGCTTTACATATCGGATAGGATTAGCATGGCTATGACAGTACATCACACGAGCGGGTCTAGCGAATGGCGTAGCTTTGATAAGTTTACCAGGAGATAATATCAAACGTTAGCTCATCCGCAATCGACTCTACGACCGCGCGTGCACCACGGAGAACTGCCCATATGGAAGGCAAGGAGATTGTGCGCAACGAGGACACCAAATTCAATGTTCAGCCTGTGACCAAGTTCCTGTTGGTGAGACGGGCAGGATGTTGGGCGTTTGTCTTAAAGAACATATAGCAGGAAAAAGGCGCACAAATCTGCTTACTCCACTTGGCATGCACCGAGTAGAAGGAATCAAGGCAATGATTTCGACATTGAAGCGAGGGATTACGACAGGATTGGGTTGGATTTATACTGGAAGTGGAGATGCTGAATATGCCCTAGTGGCGAAAAAAGCATAAAAATTCGTTGGAAACGCGCAAAATGGGACCCCTTTCTCTGCCCGTTGACCCCTGATAATGCACCAGCTAGTAACCAACTAAGAGGTCCTTTGCACATGTGAACCGATAGCCACCATCATACTAGCAAAGGCCAGGGATCAATTGGACGCATTATAGAATGTTAGGGCAGACGCGTTCGAAGTGGATGATCTCACCAAAATGAATCGAACAACGGTGCCTGACGGAGCGCGAAGCAACAGGCGGTGGCGGACTCCAGAAAAGGGAAAAAAAGAAAAAAAAAAAAAAAAATCCAAAATATAAAATAGAAAAATAAAAGATAAAAGAACAACAAAAAAAGAAAAAAGAGATGTAAAATATAAAATAATAAAAAATAAAATCAAAAAAAGAAATCAATATCCTGGCGGTGGAAGCCAGGGCTTTCTGCAAACTAAGCGCACCTTTTAGCCGCGCTGAGGCACATCTGGGTTCTTTTAGGGATCCTGGTTACTGCTCACACTGGTGCGCTCCTTAAGGCTGCCCTTATCATAGTTCGCCATCGGTGCGGTCGCGTGCGACGCACCGTCCGCACCGACCGCCAACGGACGTAGTGTTAAGAGCGTCAACACGGCGCTCTGGCCGCATGACGCGGGGCGCTTGGAGCGCAGATGGGCGCTCGGCCGTAATCTGGGTTTGGTGTAATTTCTTGTATTTTTTCGATGTTTTTTGCCACTCACTTCATATGAATAAACAACTGTCATGACCACAGCACCGTTTTATTGTTTGTTTTTTTTTTTTGTTTCTTAGGGCCCATTCAGCCCGGAGTTGTGCGACGGGTTGCACGATGTCGCTCGCCCGCGCTGAACAACTGCGAAAGTATAATCAAGACATAAAAGGCGCAATGCTGGTCGGAGGGGGGCGGCAGCCGCCGCGCGGGCGTTGCGGACAGGAAATTCGCAGAGAGGGGAGTTGTAGCCAATTCAGGGGGGGGGTGAGTGTGAGGGCAGGTCACTTTAGCATGCGTGAGAAGCTGAAATGTCCCGCTGAAAAGCTTGCGAATGCTCGCATTACACTACATTTCGCTGTTAGCGCGCACAGAATATCCCACCCCCGAGCGCACATTTGCGCCCTAAAAGAATAATATGAACAGGAAACACGACGAATTTAAAGCAACAGCGGCGCGAAAATACATCGAAAGGCACAAGAAATTACACCAAAACCAGGATTATGATCGGAGCACGCGATCTGCGCCCAACCGTTTCGCGTAGGGCGCCAGCATGTGCGTATTGACGCTCTTCACCTGTGCGGATGCGGTCGGCGCCGTTCGGCGCCGTCCGGCACGGACCGCCACAGATGCCGACTATGAAAGCAGCTAATGGTGCACTAATAGCTTCCTCGTAATCTCTCGCTTTGTATGTACATGCCAAAATTCTCGTTATGAAAAGGTGCAGTGTGGGTAGGTGTAGGTGTCATTTTAGGCTTGCCCCCTCACTAACGAAAAGAACGCTGCTCGGGAGCTGGTGGGCTAGAGGTTGGTCTCGTTTCACTGGATCTTCTCTTTGTTTTGTTTGGAGTTTGCGGGGAACTTAAACAAGAATTTACTTACTAACCGGGTGAGGTAAAAGCTAGAACTTTGAACCACTTGCAAGTTCTGAAGACGACGGTTTGTCGAAAGGGGGGGCGTTGACCAATGAAATGGGTTGCTTATATATAGTGTGTGGACGTCTTTAATTTTGCGCCATTGACGGTGGAGTGTTCTGTTCCTACGGAATTATTCCGTTCACTTGAAGTCGAATTGTGGAAAGCGCTAGAGCAGTGTAGTATGGCATATACGGGTCGCATTCTGAGAACAGCGGCGGATATACGCGTCTGTGTTTTGATCGTATGGTTAATAGCAGTTGTAGAAGTTACTGCTTGCACGAGACCGGTTACTTACCATGGTAATGATGTGAAGCGTACACGACTTAGCTCGCGAAGACGTGTTTTTTGGTTTTTTATTTTTTTGATAAAGTCGTCGGCAAAAAACACTGCAGGGAGTGGCATATATGGTCAAATTTCCTCTGCTTTCCTAAACCAGCTTCTCTCTCTTTCAACAATCAATAGGTGTGATGTTTCTTATATTATTATTTGTCTTAGTGGTTCCAAGAGGCGAATATCAATGCTCTCGCAGTTAAGTTGGCGTGCTTCCGCAGTCTTCTTTATGAGCTGCATTGATGCTAGCTGTTGTAAGGGCTAGTGTACCGTTTCCCTCCTTGTCTTCGGCGGGCCCTGGCATTCGATTTGTTGTCGTAGGACACGATTTGAGACACGTGGCAGCGCTTCAAATATGCTGAGGTCAGAAGTATTTTGTCCATTGATGGTTACCTCCGCCGTTAAATCGCGTCATCATCTTTCCGCACGTTCATGCGGGTCCAGCGTCGCTGCTGGAAATCACGATCGCAACATCCGCGCGCAGTAAAAGGGTCCAGCCACGACCGCACCGCTCCTTTTGAACCCTTTAGGGCTGCTTTCATATTCGCATCGGTGCGGTCTGTGCCGAGGCGCCGACCGCCCACCGTAACAGTGTGGAAGGGGAGCGTCAATAGCACGCTCCTAGCGCATGACGCCGTGCGCTGGGGCAGATGTGGGGCTCGATCCGATGCCGTTCCAGGCCTTTCGATGGTTTTTTTTGCGCGCCGTGTTCATTCATTCGTGTGTTTTCTGTTCAATACCGTTTCTTTCCATGCTCTTGATTAATACTTTTCAGCTTTCACGGACTTCGTTGAAGCCCGATCGTCAACTACCCGAGGCTATACTGGGTGAGTTCATTATAAGTAATTTTGTTATTCGAAGTTGGGACTCTATAAATTTATAAATGTTTTGGTCGATACGATTTCCTGCTGGTGTGCGAAGGGCCGCCGGGGGGATCTTGGTAATTTTAATTATTTCGCTCACAGCAGGAATTTTATCAAGAGAATCAAACTGCTGGAAACATACAGTTCCATCGAATAAACAGATTGCTCATGATGAAATCACTTGGTATGAAAGCACTTCACAGGGTTATCACGACGCTCGCCGCGTCCGCGGAATCAACTGAAAAGTAATCATGGAAGACATAAAATAATGTATCAACAGTAAAAACACACGTATAAAAGGAAGAATGAAGTCAGGAAGGGGGCACCACCAAAGCCAGATATCGCATCGGAGAATCGCCATCTGCGCCCACGTACACGTTCGTGGCGCCCAGAGCGGCATATTGACGCTCTTCATCGGTGCGGTCGCGCCGCCGTCGGCACCGACCGCAACCGATGGCCGAACCATGAAAGCAGCTTACGAGGCGCTGGAGCAGGAGTAACACGTGGTGGTAGTGACTGACGTTGCCTCGGACAACGAGCCTGTTCAAAGGGCGAGACGGCCGGCTGACGAAGAACCCCTGCACTCCGGTGTTGCAACACAATGGAGTGTCGCGTGGGCTAAGGGATCGGACTCGGAAGGGACTAGCCATAGTTTCGTTGTGTTGTGACAGGAAGCAGTTCGTCTGGCAGTCCCGGATTAAGGATATATGAGAAACAGGTGCGTAGTGACCTGAGCGAAACGACACAACCACACATCATGTCCAGGATGTTCAAATACGGTCCAACTGCCAATAAGTCGCATCCTGTGAAAGGCGTTGGAGTTGGGTGGATGCGGCCCGACAACGTAGAGGCTGTCATATCCTGAGCTGTTTTAATTATAATCTTTTCAACCCTTATGCTGCTCCAAGCCACACCAAAATTCCTGGAGGCACGAGGTCCGCCTGGCCACTTCCGCTATAAATGAGTAATCACTAGAGTTGTGGGAAAATGGTCAAGTGGTAGAGGGGGCGATTAACCAGTGCTGCCCTCCTTACGTTCAAGTGAGTACTCGCGCGTTTTTTAATTTCAGGGTACGAGGGCGATATGCCGAAAGCTCCATCAACTCGAGCAGCATCCGTGCCGGTCGGAAATGTAGAAGTGTTTCGGCTCGTGCCATGGTTTCGTGCGTAGCACTGTCTTCGACTATTGCCGTTTCACGCTGAAGAAGGCCTGTGCGTATCTTGCTGGGAAGGATGTCTCTACCATAGTTGGGGAATAACAAATACTGTCTTAACTGATTGGCAGCTCCATTAATGCGGTAGCGCGATGCCACTTATGACTTGCTACAAACCCAATTGCCAGGTAAGTAGCCGAGATGTCCTGGCCGTTCCATTAAAAGTCTGGTAGTGATGGATATGGCTGAGTGGCGAGGCTGTTGGATCGTCAACCAAGCAAGCTTTACACGGTCACACTAAGGGCGGTGATTGGCATGCCGAAAGAATGCGAGTAGAGTCTATGTACCCTTCAACGCAAGTAAGCTGGGGACAATGATTTGATGTTACCACGCCAGATGTGTAGAAGCGGAGCGAGCGGGCCGACGCCATCGTAACGGCGTACCCTTGTCGTTAATCTGGAAGGTTCTATCCACAGTCATAAATTGGGCTCGAGGAGGTGGACATGATTAGGGCAAACTCCGGATATCGTCAACCAGCATTCTCAAACTCGGTGCCTCGCAACTTACAACCAGGTAATAAACTTGACACGCCCTTCTAAACTGGGGACCAAATTAGCCGGCCGAAACCATCCCGCACGTTACAACGACCATCGCGATATTTGCAAGAACTCATGTCTCCTGGCTAAAAGCGTCAGGGTGATCGTCTTCCGTGTCTGCCGCGTATATGGTGATTACGCGAACACAGGCAATTTAGTAACGAGACGTTACCTTGGTTACAGAACAAGAGGGCAGAGGCCAGTCAACAACCACATAATTAGTTGTACCCCAAGGACATTGTCAGCTTCAATGGTGCCATGCTCACAAACGTATGGTGAGTGACATTATCACGACATTGCTATAGGCTGAACGTGAGCATCGCTTCGGAGTTGACTAATGAGAACGGTACCCGAAAAAAGTAGACCGAGAAAATAGCGGAGTTATACTATTTATGCACCTATGCTATTTATCACTATTTATCGTATCACGTATGTTGCACTCGGATGGCAGTTAGCGTCTAGGTTGGGACGAAAAAGTATTTAGAGAACAAAGGAATCAGCTGTTTTAGCATTCGTTAGTGGCCAATAAGTATTCGAACAATCGTACGAAAATTAATGCGAATAATCTGGTCGTAAGAGTCAGAGGGGCATCCCAAGCAGAAGTTGCATTGTCATGCGAGTAGAGAAAGTGCACACGCAGTCAAAAACAAGCAACTCACGGATGCGGCGCAAGAAGGAAAGACGCAGCTGAGGAAAAGTCCGTGTTCGAGGTTTGCCCTGAAACACGCCATTGCAGACAATTTGATTGCCGCGTTAATCATAAGCATTATCTGCAGCTGTGAAGTTGCGGGATCCACATGCCTAGTGGACTGGATGGTGGAGTTTCGCAAGTCCGCAATCTAACAGCTCAATTTGCGGATTGAACCGGAAGGCCCATCATAGGAGGCTGGAGGATGAACGTGCCGCTGCGGTGGTAGGGACGAAACCGTGCTTGCGTGTTCCACTTGCGAGGAGATGGACCATTGTTGCGATCTATGCCGAGGCCGCACAATTATGCATTTCTCTCGAAAACTCTTGAGCACCAGAATAGTGAGTTGCCGTCGCCGTTTCCTGAGCTGTTTGGAGAGAGGACTGCGTCGTAACGTCCTGTCAGCGGGAAGTGGGTCGCGTTTGCTGCTGTTGTTGCGGACTTAGAGACATACGTCTACTTGGGCTAAAGAGAGCTATGAACGTGCTGACTGTTTAGGTGGAGCAGAGTGCTCAACTGTTCGCTCGGTAGCCTCAGCCAGAAGGCTGTTCTATCATTTGAGCTTCCGCGCGGGGGGGGATACAGCTTGCTCTTAAGCTGTAGGTTGGCAGCGTACAAAATAGCGTATGTCTCCACGTAAGCGGGATGTGTACTCTTCCAAAGATGCGCTTCTTTTGAAGCAACTGCGGCCCTGCCCGCGCTCTTAGCTGCTGAAACAAGATTTAAGCTTGTTGCAAACGCAGGAGGTGAACTCTGAGGCGCCCCTGCTGGCATGTGGGAAAGTGTCTGGCGAGCTAAGTGCCTTTGTTGGGCGGGCTTTCAAAAAAATGAATGGGCCTACAATCGGCGTCGCCGTCCTTTCGCCTGTTCACTACTTAACTCGTTCCCTTTCTTCGCGGCGCACTCCGCATATGTCATAGAGAAGTTGCGCCCTTCCTGTCAGGTTTAGGTCACGTGCGCATACGCATCACGTCCTCACGCTGGGGCAATCAAAAAAGCGAGGAACTGTTGGGTAGTCTTCATCGCCCCGAAAAAGCAAGTTAGCTTGCGGGAATTTCTTCGGGTAGCGCAGGAGGCGTATTAGGGGGGTTAGCGTTTTGAAACCGGATCGCCGACGGCTGCGAAGGAATCGTTCAAATTGATGGCCGGAGACTGGCACATTGTTGGGGCCGATAATTTGCTGTGCCAAAAGAGGTCGTTCGAGTGCGCGCTGCATCGCGCCAGGTTTCGGTTACAAGTGAAGTGGTTCGCGTCCGAAGCTCCTGTGGCATCGTTCATAGAACAGTGTCGGTATTCCGAGGTTAACCAAAGTTGCGCGAAGCTCTCAGTGAACTTTGGGTGGGGTTTAGAGGGGGTCGCCTAACCTTTGGTGCCATTTCGTTCAGTTTTTCCCTATAAACGCTGTTGGAGAGCGCGTATATAGGCTAGTTGGCCGAGACATCCTGTATAGCGAGGGTCTTCGGCTTATTGGCAAAATGAAGCCCGCAGACAATTAAACTCAAAAGAAGGTAGTACTGTGGTTCTGTCGAGTACGACAAACGGCCAACAGCGAATGCTGAAGAAGAACGATAGATGATCCGCAAAAAATATGCGAGAGGCGTCCTATGATAACGCTGCGAGCGGATTATACTACGGGGGATGTGGCTAGCGGGGTGCCGCAGACATGGTAAGAATTTGAAAAGGCCAAGGAATCGTACAGCGGGATCAAAATCATTAAAACCGAAGCATTTCGCTTTATCGACAGTCAACATCTTGAAGCTGGATGATTTCCCAGCCGAGTGGATCGTATGGAATGTGGGGGAAGAGGATGACGATTATCGGCGCGAGGAGGAACAATAGGCCAAAAAATTCTGACTCAGCAATTGAAGCCACTCCGCGCTCGTCTCAATCGTTCCCCGATAACAAACGAAGAAGGGCCGCGAAGAGGTACCCAGCCCTTCAACAGCTAGCTCTATGCACACATAGAGATAACTGCGGAAGCAACGCAAATATCAAGAGCATTTACATATATTCGACCCTTTGGAAAAATATGTACAATAAGTCATACAAGAAAAACATCACACATATGTGCATTGTTGAAAGAGAGGAACTGGTTTAGGAAAGAGCGGAACGAACCGGAAATTTGAAATATATCTGCTTCGCAGGGCATCCCTCAGTGGTTTTGTTGTCGAGACTTATATCAAAAAAAAACAAAAAACGGGGTGCTCGCGAGGAAACGTGTAACGCTTCTTCATTACGATGTAGTGCACGGTTTCGTGAAGGCTACTTCTTACAACTGTATTCCCTACAACAAAGAAGCGTTTATACTCGCCTTGCTCCTCAGAATGCGAACCGTATATCCATACTACCTGCCTCTAGAAGCCTTTCAAATTCGACTTCAATTGAAACGCGCAGTAAACTCCTCGCTTAGGAGAACAGAAACTCACCGTCATGCGACGCAATAATTAAGGACGTCCACACACATAGAAAATTTGGCAAGAGAGAACGTCGCATATCGACATGATGAGACAGAGATTGACAGATGACTCGTTGCGGTTGGCCCGACGGCACGAAGCCTCCAAGGGTAGGAGAAATTGTTGCGACTGCCAGAAGGGCCTCCGCCGACGTAGAGAGTTGAGAATAGAGAAAGGAAAAGTGCGGTAATAAAATGCCTCGTCTGCTACCAGAAAGTGCAACGTACGCAGAGATTAGCGCTATCATGTTTATGACTCAATTAGCTCAATAGACATGAGCAGTAAAACGGTGATACGAGAGATTGTGAAAATGAGGACTGGTTCCTAGCGGCTCGCAACCGTCCCCTTCGTCGGGCGACTACCTTGATGCCCTCAGCTTTTTCCCCTCGTGTGTCGCTTTCGTGCAAGATTGGCGTCGCGGTCGTCCTATCAGTCTTCGAGATCTAAAAGATAGAGAGAGAGTTGAGAACTATCAGAGCAATCGATTACAGTATCTCTACTAATAGTGACTTCCTTTACAAAACCCTAGAAATTTTTATTTTCTGAAAAACTGTTGACTCACGCAGAATGCGACCGCCACCATTAAATTTCTCGAATACGAAAACCTTAGAATATCTTATTTCTCATCAGTTTACCTGCAGCTTAATTTTTTTAATCGGTGGAAAACCTTATATCAGTGCACCCCTGTACCACAAGTATGTGGACCCTTTTAGCGGCAATATACTCGATCATGGTAGGCGCAGAAGAAAGCTTCTAGTAGGTCAAGGCATTCTGTTTGGCATGCTCTGAACCTAACTCTCTTGTCGATTTGTTCCGAACAAGCATTCCAAATTCTGAACGACCTCTCTTGTTATTCCTGATTGCGATCCAACTGGTGAGAGATCGCAGACGAGCAGGAAACAGGCGCTAAATAGTGCTACTGACTAAAACTTATGTCATACTAGGAATTAGGGCCCCAAATAACCACTATGTGCAAGTTTACAGCGAATTTGATGAGAGTTGGTCAGAGTGCCATCTGACGCCAAATGGCACCTGGCGCCAGCGCTTAAAGTGGATTTCATATTCGTGATCAAGAGCCTCGATAACTCCCATGGGAGAAGTTTCAGCGGAAAAAAAGGATTTTCAACTTCTTTCGGAGAAATTAGTCAGGAGATTTTTTTCTTCAATAAAATTTTAGTGAATGGAGATTTCCTCTGCCCAGGGGTGGCCTAGATAGATCAGGGTACGGAGATTCTTCACAGCGAAGAAAATCTTATAAAAAATGCCTTTGTTTTCAAAAATTCCATTGAAAGCCTGTCAGCCACCTGTGGACGCTATGGTCCCAAGTGAGCATTTTCGCAGCAGCCACAGGTGGCTGCCGTTGATCCTAATGGGTTCTCTTCACAACGAAAAGGTGTCAGCGGCCCTGCGCGACGGCCCGCTCTCTTCTAGAAAAGTCTCCATTCACAATTTCTCTGACTGACAATGACATGTTGACATGACTCGAAATTCCTCTCAGTGTGGCTCCACAGGGTAATTTTTTTATTCAGCATCTAGCTGGACTGCGCTACCTGGTCTTATCTTGTAACGCGAATGTGACGCTTCTGAAGTTGGACGATGATGTTGTATGGAACGTGCAGAAAACGTCAAAGTTTGTTCAGAAAGAACTGCAACCGGATCGTATTTACTGCTCTAAGTAGGTTTTCTGTGATGAGCTTTACCTATGCGTATCTTCAGTAGAATGTCTTGATAACATGGCTCACTAATTGTAAGAAGAAGGGATGGCCGTAAAACTGGAATCTGCTTGGTAAAGAAAAAGGAAGACATTCCCCTACAATTTTTGAGTGAAGATTACAAGGTGCACACTGAGCTAATGCAGATCACATCGATGGACCGCTTAAGACCCCTATGTTAGCGTGTGAGAATTGTTAATTTATATTATACCTTTATAAGGTCGGCAGGAAAGGAATGTCGCTCTTGTTTCTAGGCTGGAATATAATTCCTCACAACATGTGGGTGCTTGTTTGGAAGGGCCGTTTTCTGGCGCACAGCAGGATATATTTCAGGGAACGATGGCTGCTCTTACTAAAATTTAGTTTACGCGTTGAGTCCAAAGTCCAAAAGTCCTTCAAAGAAGGAACAGCGGTCACTGATTGGGGCAGTCACAGTCATGGTTTCGTCGCCTAAAAGCTGAGGTCAATGTTATGAGGACGAGAGCATGCCCACCGACGGGCGTAAGCCGTCTAGACACCAGGGTGAATAACGGTCGAGGAAATCCTCGACAGCGGGTCGTATTTGCTCCGATGAGAGTTGGGAGGGGGTCGTAATCAAAAGGGTCATCAACGGACACAACGGTGCTGCCGCCACTTATTTGCTGTCATCATTACTTTTAGGAGTGTTGTAGTTAGCCTAATGCAAATAATATCTCACACCTGTCTGGAATTAAAATTCAAATGGAAAGTGTGTGTTGTTCTGGTTCGTAGTGGTCAGTGCGGCATAGGAAGGCAACGCGTCCTGCAAAAGAATCGTAGGGAAAGGGCAGCGAGTATCTACTCTAGAATGACCTTAATGCTTCGAAAACTTGATGGAGGAGCAGCATCTTGGTAGAAATTCGAAACGGGCAGATTCGCAGCCTTCTTGGCATAATGAGCTCCTGCCACAGCAAGCTGTCATTCATCAGAACGGGTTGGAAAGGAAGCGATTTAAATAAAAGAGTGATCAGACATCACTATGACTAAATCAAACTGGACAGAGGAAGAGGGAGAAGGATAGTGATATACTAGGGAAAGGGTTTCGAGGGTTACGAGTCGTCAACTAGACAAACCCGTTCCCATATACAAAACGGAATGGATCCGCCCAATTGCATCATTTTCGATTTACTCGCATACAAGGAATGATGATGACGACGGTGTAAGAAACACTGAATCGAATTTGCGACAGAAGTCCACTCTTCTACGCGCGCACGGGGGTAATAAGCTTCAGTACCTTCGAAAATATCTCCTTGACATTTTCCTCGACACACAGATTATCTCCGCGAACTATGAAGCGCCAAATAATGATACAATTAATTCGGTATCTGGAAGTGAAATGAAGTACACCTTTTCTAAGAAATCGCGAGAATCTTCTAACTTATCAACGACTTTCGTGCGGATAAAAAGTAACCAGTTGCGATGACGACAGGTAAACTCGTTCCTAAGCGTGGAACTCGCTGTAATTTCGAATTTCCTTCGACTAACGTATCTCGACGTTTTCCACTCTCGAATAGGTGTGCTTAGAAAAACGCTCGAAGCTCAGTCACAATTCAGAAACTAGAAGCCTTGCTGCTCAACGAGCCTGCCACACTTGGTATTATCAAGAAGAAATTAACGTTTTAATATAGGGGTACATCTTTCTGACGATGTATCCAACTATTCGTAAGGCTCGATGGTTGAGCTGACCACAGGCGCATCGACCGCGATCCAATGTTTGCGATATTAGCGCCGTTCTTGTATCTGAGCAGCGAGCGTTCAAACTTAAGTGTCAGTCCATACTAAATGTTTGTACTTGTTCCCGGGGGCAAAGGTTAAATGTCTCTAAGGGAAAGAAGGAGAGCCTAATCTGAGCAGAATTGAATCTAGCATTTGGATCAAACCGCATTTGCGTGGCAGTGGCGCTCGCACATCTGAAACTAGCATTTTTTGATATGCAAACCGGATGTGCAGAGGACAAAAAGGGGTCGTATCAGAATCCATGTTTTGGAGGGGGGTCGTAAAGAAGCGGTTATTTCCTCGACACGACTTTCACCCTGCTAGACACGGTGAACACCCGAAGGGAGCGTGAATTACGAGGTTCCTGCCGCAGTCATGTACAGTGCGCAACGAATCGACGCGCTGAAATGCGTGCCACTGTCCATACTACTACTCGTTTTCTCTGCGCTCTCTCATTGGGGAGAGAATGTGTCGAGCCAACACAGCCAAACTACAGGGACATCATCATTCACACTTCCTTCGGGTGCTCATCGTGTCCAAACGGCCTAGGCCCATACCGACGTGAGCAGTTGATAACGAAGTACTAAAGAAGACCGTTGCATCGAGTAATTGCCAAACTACACAAAAACTTGGGTGAAGCTTTGAATGCGTCAACACTTAAGTTTGAAAGCTCTTCAGTTGGACCAGTGGCGCGGAAAATGCGTTTGGCATCCCCTTAGTTCCACCGCGGGCAGAGTGCACTCTGCCAGCGGTGGACCTCTGCCCACATCTCCAAGAACAACAGAATTTCTGTCCTCATTCGGGCGGTTTGAAAATGGATATTGCACGATAGCACAATGAGAGGGCGGCCGTGGTTGAAATCGGATGGGTAGCTGAGACCGACTCCGAAATCGGTCATCAACGGAACGGAAGGTCGTGTTTCTGTTTTTGTGGACGGTGCGGAATTGATGTAGTTTGAACTGTTTATTGTGTATCAGGCACTTACTGTTGAACTCTACGCATAGTAGGTCGCGACTGGATCAAGAGCTGCGTCATCAAGGGGTACGGTCAAGCGTGCGTTGAGGATTTCCCCAACGAAGACTCACGCTCATTGCAGAGAGCTACGTACGCGCAGAGAGCACAGACGGCTCGCACACACTGTTTTGGATTAGAGACACAGTCTAGGTTCATGCGCGTTGTTGTCGCTTCTGCAGTGAAATTTATTGGTGGCCAAAGACGACATTTCTTACGCCCAACCTAATATTTCCGCTAGCCATTCCTGAGGAAGCTTGGAGTAAAAATTAGCTGGCCATAGATTTCGGGAATTCCAAAGTTAACACAAGACAGAATTGCCTTCATAATACTCTAAGAAGGAATATTTTTCTATCCACTAAAAAGGATATACATAGGCTAAAGAAGCAAGCAGACAGTTTGGTTGGTAATCGTGGAAGACCATGTCCAACTTTCCATCGCGCAAGTTTTTCTCTTTTTTTTCTGTTATATGTGCTCAAAAGCGCTTCATTTTGAAGGCAGGCGGAGGTACAGTTCAAAAGTTTCAAACCTTCTTTGTTTTTGGACTAGCGCAACCACTAATCAAAGAAGATGCCTCAAATTCATAGTAGGTTTGAAAAATTATGTGTAGAATACGACAGGCATGGTGATTTCCCTAAGCCGAAACTCGTTACTGAGAAATTCGATTTTCTCTGAAAAGGGGCGAGTCAAAAGTTTGGAAACTACTCGGTTTCGGAGTGAATTCAGCACATTAGCTCTCACATTCACATGAGAACCTAATTAATTGTTGGCTAGCAGTAAGCGCTTATTTCTATAACGGCATCCTTATCATCAACCTTGAATTGATTAGAACACCACTTCTGTTCTCGGCAATGTTGAAGTCTACAGCATGTGAATATAATTGATTACGACGTGCGAGCTCTTCCCTAAGTCGTACAACTAAGATGGCGTTAGATCTTGGCTAAGTCGCTTCATGACAGCACTTTTTCTGGTTTCGGGAGGGTGGCCAGAGAAGGTAGGCCTACATTGGAAGTGTCGTAATAGAAAACCCATATTTTTGGCTGGTTCTGATTATCAAAAAGAACCACTGTATTCTTGAGACTGTCCTTGTATTCGGTCCAGCCCACATTTCGAGGGATAGTAACTGGGAAATCGCCTGCTGTTCGGACAGATTCTCTTCTATGACAGTACTTCCACTATTTTCAATAGTAAGGGTTGTTTCTATATGGTTAAAACTCACAATTGGATCTGGAAGATCACTTCACAGAGTTTACAACTCATTTCTACGAAGGTAGAAATTCATTGGTTGCTGAGCACAATATCCTAACTCGGGGCTTTCGTCCAGACCAGCCATGAACTTATTTGAGTGACTCGGGCCGTCCTGATCTAAAAGCTCAGCAGAGAACGAAAACCCGAAAGTCTTCTCTTGGTTGAGGACCAGGGTCAACCCTATCGTTGTTACTCTTTGGACAGTTTTTACGACCCCCCCCTTGATACGACCCCCTTGTATGTGCATTGTGTAGAACAGTGTTTACCATGCAAGTATTCTATTTCTAGTAAGTCTCAAGATGAAACTTTATCAAAATCACGACAGATAATTAATCGCTGCTTCCAAACACGAATAATGCATTCAAGATATCCGTGTATTCCAAAGAGTAGCCAAACTGTGGAGGAGCATGAAGGAAGAAACTGATCCAGTGGACCGGTATTGACCGGTATACTTACGATTAAAACACCGATGAAGAAGTCAGAACATTATCCGCTCCACTTGAAATACTGATGATCCTTCACGTTCGTTCACTTACGACACAATTTTTCACCCGCTCTTTCTGAGGGACTTATAACTTCGTCCATATTTCGGCTTCTGCGCCGAAGTTGATGTAATGTTGTGGAAAATTCGAATTAGGCTCCTCTCCAACCGATGCGTAAAAGAGATTCTGAAGTTAGACTTGAATAAATAATTAGTTACGTTGTTACTGGTTTTCCTGTGGCAAAAGGCGGACTTTTTTAACCCTTCACATGATCATAACTTCCACTGAAAGTCATTTATTGGGAAGCTGGAACCATGTATTAATAAACTTTTACATGGATTCTCAAGTTTTCTAACCAGCATATCAAAGCGTTCCTAAAATCAGCATCTTCAAAAATGTAGATCCTGTTGTTACTTTTTATTTTGAGGGGATTTATAAGCCATTTTCTCGAACACGCTCTCGAAAAGTTTTCTTAGGTCTTCACGTGCCCGAACTTCTTGAAGACAAGTTTTAATTTTATTTTAGGCTGTGCTCGAAAGCTCCGCAGCAATCCGTGTGTGCTTTGCCACTACCATCCCTTGCGTGTCCGTTGGCGCAGCAGCCATCGGGCCCTTCTATCGCTGATTTTTCGAAACTATTAGAGGAAGCGTTGGTTATAGATGCTCTAGTACCAGTCATCGTACGAAAATCATAACTGCTGGTATTAATCCGATATATACAAAGAATCCCCAGCTCGGCCACCGAGAGAGGCTACGAACCCCCCTCAAGCTCAACTGAGTACGCCCTCGTTGTTACTCATAACAGGCGTAGGGTTGACCCTCGTTGAGGCCGATCGGTGGAACGAAGCTATTTGGACACCTTCGATGTCCTGCAAAAGTTCCACTTTGTTTTATGAGGCTGTGTTGTGCTGCGATTTGACTTTTTTCTTAATGCTTCTTCCAACTCGGATTACGGCATATAAGTCTTTGATGCGTCACGCTCTCGTAGGACTGAACCACAAGACACAATGTTTATTCTACGTATTCTGGTCTATAGGGTTTGAAACCAGAGTTCAGAAAGATGCATTGGACTAACGTAGATTCCGTATTTACTAACTATATTCGTGAATTCTGAGACAGTTTTTTGCTTACTGATCGCGTTTAGATCAAAAATAAAAAAGTTTTTCAAAGAACTGTGAGTGTAGACTAGGAACACGTCTATTCGAGAATTGAACCTGTGTTCCAGGCTGCTTTCACCGCTGTAGATAAACTGACACACGCTATCCCATACAGAATCCGAATGAGGTTGGGGTGACATATTGTCTTCCATTTGTTAGGGTTTTCCATTCCTCTTCGAGATGTTTTCTCCTCCTCTAAAGCTTTTTAAAAAATGTTTCTGTGAAAGAAACAGCAGGAGAAATTAGGAAAATAAGTAGGAAATAAGAACAAACCAATCTCGCTCCATGCTCTGCCTTTACTTTTTCTGGCGATTGTTCCATGGGTCCATATCACAATTGCTTGCTTCCCCAATTTCCCTTTGGAGAGCTTGATTTATCGGTATACGTAAACAGTTACTGCACTAAGCAGACAGGAATCGGGTCGGTACCGTGTCACCGAAGTACGACCCCCCCGAAATCGAGATCCTGGCACGACCCCCCGCCAATATAGAGCAAATTAAGTCAATTAATTAAGCAAAATAAATCCTGCAAAATAAAATCAAAAAAAAATCTGCAAAATAATGTTATGGACGCTTCATCTTGCCATCTATGCACTGTCTTTCATCGCTGTACACTTTTGTGTACATATTTACTGAAAGATCGACTAGAGGAAAGAGGCATTAAATTTTTGTGTGACCTCAAAGTCGGGTTCGTTCAGAAATGCACGGAAATCCTGGAGGCACGGGGTTGTGATTTAATTCCTAATTCCTGCTTGAGTACATCGAAACAGCCGAGTGTATCAGTTAATGGCCGATTCAACGGCAGCTGCGGCGCGATTGTCACTGGGTCAGATTTGCTGAAATCCCGAAAAAAAACCGTAGAAATCTACACCCTCGATGAAAAGATTGCATTCCTCCATTTCATAATCTTTGAAGCAGTTTGAGGTAGAGTTAGATAGAGCTGGATTTCGCATTTTCAAGAAGTATTGAAATTGCTCTGAAAGTCTTCCATGCAGAAAGATAGGGTCTCTCAAATTTCGTCGAGTAAACGTCGAGGACGCTGAAATTTTCACGCGAGTTTTTGCCACTTCAAGAGCAATATCTCTCTCAAAACGTGAGATCCTGAAAAAGTGAAGAGAGCTTTGAAAAGCGAAAAGTTTGCGCTTTCTGATGGCCTTCTTAGCTTTCTCCTGCACTTCCTAGTTGAGAAGATATCTGCATCGAATATGTATCGAGGACGGATCCGGCCAACTAAAAATCCGCTCCCTTCACCATTACAAGTGTAATTGTTGGCAACGCTTGAAATAGGTCTAGAAAACATCCTCCCAACATAAGCAGTAGGAAAAGGGGCAGTCGTAATCATCGAATTTTGTCTGAGTATAGGCCATGCATCCGACCTCACTCGAAGTTGCAGAATCGATTCGATGGTGTCATATGATCATGACCAGTTGACAGAAGCTGCATTGTAGTAAACGCATTTCGTAACTCCTACAACCTGAAGAACAACCTCATTTGCCCAGGGCTTTCCCTTCACGGCTGTCGTTTTTGGGACAGGGTCCCTAACTACAGTGTCATTCTCAGCGAGGCATTAAGGGAGAAGGAGCGAGCGGTAGGCAGGGAGGTGCCTTTGCAGCGCGTGCGCACATGTGGCTCTCCTTCTTTGCGGGGATGCATTTTCATCCTTTTTACTGCCTTCAAATACGCCCTTCTCATGAAGGTGGAGGAGTGGAGCGACTGAACCTGCAAAGAAAATATCATATCATTAATATCATGTTTTTTTTCAGATATTTTTATTTTCTGCTGCGCTATACCCTCTTACCTATCTTCACTACGATACCACTGCTGTTACTGACCCCCAAGAGTGCGACCCCCCATGACCCAGCCCAACAGGTACGACCCCCCTGTCGAGGATTCCCTCGACCGATATTCACCCTGCTGCTAAGTTCTTAAAGTTTCGAGGTCTGAGATGTCCTGGTAGAATTCGATGTTTTTTTAGAAGCGGTGTTTATCTTGATCAAAAAGAGAAGATAGACGGCTTCAAGGCTTACTCTATTTTCATATGCTTTACGATTCCCGGGGAAATTATTGACAATTTCGCTACCTGGGCCCAAATCATTCACATTTTAACTCTTCATGAAATTTTTCACATTTTCAAATTCCACGAGCGATTTTCTTCCTGATATCCCCTAAGAAAGCAACAACCAGTTCATCAACGAAATCTAACGGCTAAACTAGGGTGCCGTGTTACACAGCAGTAATACACACAACCACACAGCGAATTATATACAGTAGACTATTTCAAACAGTCCAATGTTTATAAGGCAAGCACGATTTTCGCCTGCCACAAATATAGTGCACAGTATTTCTGATCCTTCTATTTTTATCGAGTTATGAAAGATGTGTACCTTATATTCTCGAATTTCTCGGTTTCAGACGCGTCAATCATAAACCAATAAGAAACAAAGGAAGCAAGTGGTAAGCGAGAATCATTACATTGAATTTTGCGAAAATTGTGCCGAAACATATTGACCGAAAGAAATTAGTAATTTGGTAAATGTGGCTGTACTCTCTACGCCCATCTTCATTCGTCTACAAGAAGCACACCATATTCCAAGAACGAGAAGGCTCAGAACTCCCGTTACAGTTTCACGGTTTCATAATCAACAATCATGCCTAGCCTCTTAACGTGACGCAATCGATGAGTCAGCAGCACCAGGTTGTTATTAACCGCTCTTTTTTAGCGCCCTGACCGCGCGTTTTGTGCGACTTTGGCGTGGCCCGCTTCCCATAGGTACGGACACTAAAGTTTCAAACACCGTTCTTAGGTTAGCACTACTGAGGTTGGTCTCAAAGCTTGCCCCGAAGCAAGGGATTACAATAAGATTGAGTGTATTTGTAGTGGAAGGGGATGCTGAATAATGCCTCAGCGACGAAAAAAAACAGAGACCCGCTAAGAACACGCAAAACGGAACCCTTCCTTTACCTGTTGACTTTCGATGATGGACTAACCAGTGACCAACTTAGATGTCGTTTCAGCATGTTAAACCGATGCCAGCATCACGCTAGCGAACACCATGCTTTTATTTAACATACTACAGAAAGTTACAGGACGCCACTACTCGAAGTGGAATACATTTTCAAGATGATAAAATAGATAGAATCGAAAGATGCTGCTGCACAGGGGTGCTCTCCAAACGAAATGCTCGCTTGCTATCCTTTTGCGGATAAGGTGAGCTGCAAACAGCGAATCTTATGCTGTGGAAATTCCACATCTCGCTCCCCATGCTTATGACTACCTTTTCACCGTGCATGCACTTCCATGCTGCACACATATTGTCGTAATCAATTGCTTTGAGATCGAACGCTGACCTTCACCCAAGGAAGGAAATGAAAAGGTGCAAAACGCGCTCCTACATTCTTTGTTCTTGTTGCAAATGCTCCCGAAGAACATTTTCACAATATGTATAGAACACTTTGTAGGACTGTAACGAAAGAGGAATGGAATGAGGAAACGTATCCACCCCACTGCGCCGGACTAGTTTACTTCACATCTCTTGCAGTCGTTAAACGCCTACTGAGTTCCGCTAATTCGCAGCGCTTCTTCTGGGTGATTATTTTACATTTTCTTCCATGGAATATAGGTGCGAAGAAATTTTACTTTCTAGACATTCCTTCTTTGGCAAAACTTTTGTAGTTTCTACCTTTCTGCTTGTCATGAGCCCTTTCGATTTTCCCGAATATTCTTACTTTCCTTTTGGGATGATGGAAGGAGTCCGCATAGACATCACTTCGACTTGAGCAATCAATGATTTTAAGCGGTTGACCTTCACTACCACTCCCTGGCATTGGGAGGACCGTTTGAGCGAGCTTCGAGAAGTTAACGGATCTGGCAAACTATTTTGAGTGACGAGAAAGTGGATGGGTCGTGACTTGCGCACGACCTGGAGCAAAGATGCTTCAAGGCCTGCGCGGGAGGATGCCGCAACGCGCACAGTCAGAATGAGCGTCGACTGTGATAGGCGCAGACCCCTGGCTGTCTGGCGCCTTCAAATCGCCCGTGAAACCGCCACGTCAGTCGGCATAATGCAATCGTGCAGACCGGTCGCCTTAAATCGCTTCACCTCGCATTGGCCCAAATTATCCTCAATCCGTCTATAATATATATGATAGTACTTATTTAGCTTCATATTTAGTAATACTTGGTAGCCCAGGGTTTCCTTCCATTGCATTCTTATAGTAGCTTCTCTTTAATCCTAGTCTTAGGTAATGAGCGGGAGTTCACTTTCTGTATGTAATTAGTCTTCTATATGTAGTTCGCGTAGTCCACCGTAGTTCTCTAGTCCATTTGTAGTATGTATCCTTTAACAGTGCCTTCTCTATTTCGATAGCTCTTTAGGTTTATTACATTGTAGTTATGTCATATATCTATGATGGTACGCATGAAGCTCAGTAAGTACAAGTTTCGCCTCACACTTAAACTTACGCGTAAGCTCACACATCGCACCTCGCCTTTCGCTCACATCGCTTACAGTCGTGTCAAACAGCAGACGTCTCATCGCATACCCAACAACATCAGGGATATGCGCACGCACCAGCACACAACGTACTTGTTGGGGTCAGGGAATTGGCCCTGTGATTGAGCCCGCAGCAGTCACGGAATTCAGAGCAATCGCAGCGCACGTGTTCCCTCCAGAGGTGTTGTGGGCACCCATTGGAATCCCACGTTTTGCCGGGTCCCGTGGACAGACCACCGATGCACGCGCTTGCACGCGCTACCCCGTCCACAGGGCGCGACAGGATGCTTATGGTATGAGTGAGGGGAGCTCCAAGAAGCCATGCATTCACGTCTTAATTATGGTTAGTGGTTGAACAACAATAAAGGAAAAGGAAAATGAGGGCTATTTTCGGCACTTCTTCTTCCTTTAGATTCCTAACTAGCTCCCAAATTTGGCACAAATCTCGCGCAGTTTCAGTAACTGACAATTGCTGCTCAATTTTCGCTACGGTTTGAAATTTGTCGACCGCTGTCATGACCTTGAAAACAATCATTCATAACAAGCAGACAGCTTCATTAAGCAAAAACAGAGGCACACATAGATAGAACCATTGGAGAGGTGGCCACAAATAGCAGAAAAGGGAGCACACCATAAACAATTTGAAAACATAACCGATGAATTTTTTGAGCTAGATTCTACCCATTTGTTTCCAATGGTTCTATCGTCATTTCTTCATTAAGACACCTAAAATTTGTCAGTATCGGATTGCTCAAGACACCGCTCTTCATTCGAGTCCACTGCGACAACACCACGTGGACGTCTGTTGACTACCTCGCAGCAAGGAAGCACCAGCTCAACCAAAGCCCGAACTACGTTTTCTGAGAATATCGCTCACGTTTTGTTGGATGCGCTAGGTGGCCTGGTTTGGGAACCACTTCAATGTATGAAGACAAGCATTGCTGAAGTCAGCGCGGGATAGCCCTCTAGGCTGGCTTCGGGGTTGCGAGGGAATCGTCAGAAATGTCTCAGATTCTCCTTTCTCCGAATGTACGCCAGACGTCACATTGCAATGTCAACTCAAACCGTTCCAAGGGCGATAGCCAGGGCCACGATACCTCATCCACCATATAGCATTGGCATCGCTCTGTGGGACTATCGCCTCCTCGCGCCCTGAATGAGCATCTGCCAGAGAAGAAAATTAAAGATTGCGTCCACCCCAAAAACGACTTCTCCAAATTCTTCAACCCCCAGCTTCTTTCATTCCGGGCTGGAAACTTCCAAACGCTCACTACCAAATGCACGCATATCACTGACCATGATGGTGCTTATGTTATTGATCAGTTGTCTCCTAGAAGAGATGAAACTTGGATAAACAAAAGTGTCGAAATTGCGACAGTAATTATGAGACAACCCAATATGTCAGCTTCTTCAGCCCTGTAATACATAGATTATCTCTTAAATTCATAGATCACATAGATTAGCCGGGTAGATATTGTTAGTCGTTTCCTCACAGGTACCCTCCTTCAAAAAGCCAGAAAGTGTCGGGTACAGACCGTACACCACAAGTAACGACGGCCTCCGAATGCAAATATTTTTTGCCAATGAAATGATTAACCTGATACAGTTGTAATCGGTCAGTTGACGCTAATTACAGCTATCATTTATTTAAAATCAGCTACCACTATGCACCACTACTAGCCAGACTTACTTGGAGGGCGTCGTCACTTGCGGTGTTGGTCTGCACCCCACACTTTCTGGCTTTTTGAAGGGGAGGGTACTCACATGGATTTACCTGGGATAGATGGGCTAGACGGATCAATCAGAGAATCAACTAAAAGGAGGGCTCCTCTGACTTGGTTCCACAAGGCATTAAATGGAATAACGAGAATTATCGTGATCCCTCGAGTTCTAAGGACTTTTCGAAATAAGTAATGCGTCGGAGAAATCAGACCAACACTGGATTTTGGCAAAGTCGTGTGCTGCAAAGCATTTGAGCGCAAATCGGCCAGCTGAGTTGCCTAGAGCTTACAGCATTCGGGGATTGACCATCTTGATATCCCTTCGAATTTACTGGATTACTCTGTACGGAGTGTGGTGCACAAGATTACATCTGCTCTCAGCATAATGGATGGTCGATCTTCATCGTCCACGGATTCAAGGAACCACTTCGATATAGTTGGGACGAACCCGAGGTCGTCTATTTGCAGATCACTGTCAGCGCATTCTCCGGGAGCTACGCTCCCTTTCCAAACGAACAGTGACACTTGGAGTAGTAACGCGGTATTTCGTTCATTATTCTTCAATATATTGATTCTGATTTTCACTAGTATTTTTGATATACAGATTATCTATGATCGTTTCATCATGTTACCGTAATTTGTGGCCACATTGTAGAATGCAACGGTGGAACCGTGGGTTGCAGTATAATTATTACCAATGGCTAAAACCACATTCGTACATCAAGAATAAAGGGAAAATGCGTTGTTTTGAGCTGAAAATCAATGTGCACAATTGTACTACTTATTATTATTCACGTTTTTTTTACTTTATATTTCCCCAAAAATATTCCGAATATCTAGTCTTTCGGTCGTTTATAAATAGCCGCATCATCATTGCTGCACAAACGAGCCAATATTGTTAAGAAAGGCAAAAAAGGGGAATTCTCAGTTTGGTTGTTGCATTTATTTTCCAGATCGACGACGTCTTCATCACCGGTGTGCTCGCTAAAGCAGTTAATGTCACCATCGATGATCTATCAAAGAAAATTGCAATCACATCACGAGTTCCCCAAGAACCTAAATGGAAGGAAGACTTTTTCTTAACGGAGAAAAAGTATTCAAGTTATTGGTTCCATGTGATCAATTATAACCTGCAGAGGTGAACACAGATAATCTTCAATGCTGTATACTTCTTAGCTCACAGGTTCACATACAGAGTTATGCACATTCGTTGATAAAAATAACGGTCTGGCATAGAAAAGTAATTTCCCTTGTAACTCGACCTGTACACCACAAAAGATTGCCGACTTCGAGGTGGGTAATTGTAAGGGACAAAGACGATCCCTCTTCAATGTGGCCATTTGTAATGAGAGATTTAGTAGTAGACGTGTTTTCAAACCTTTATCCAAGGAGTAATGAATACTGTTTCTGTTCGCAATTCAATGTGCTGCTGCGTATTCAATGTGCTGCTACAAACTCCATGAAATGACCCTCCCCTCAAGCCGAAGAAGCCGAAGAATGAGAAACTGTTTGTCTCTTTAAGAACCGTTTATCTGAAAAGTCCTGCTACCCCACCCTTCACCATAAATTCAATAAGTAAAAAAAGTAAAAGAAAAATCGTTATCAATGATTTATACTGTCAAATGGAGCAAAAAACGACGACTGGTAACTAGTCATGTCTAGTTGTTATTCTCATGTCTAGTTGTTTCTAGTCATGAGAAACAGCATATCATGCAACATCTCTTCTTCCTTTATTTTCTTTAAAAGGCTTACCAAGTCTTATTAGAGCGTGTTAGTGTTTCTCTCAATATAGCGTACACCATTTGATCGACAGAAGCAATGTAGCCGCCTTAGTCAGCGAGTGTTGACTGATCGGTCACAACAACCTTGAAGCAGCTTATCTAGTACTAAATTTTTAACACTATTCGAATGACTATAACCTGCTTCAAACAGGACGAATTTCGAATCTGAAAGCAGAATCGGGAGTACGGTGAAGAGGTCTTTACGGGAAATGTTTAAATTATGAAGAGGAATTATGAGAATTAACAAAATTTTATTGATTAACGACGGAATTCCATTATGAGTCTGAGCTTTTACAATTTCTGAAGTTATATCTTCTTTCAAGTTGTAAAGTCAGTAAGCTAACAGACCGCTGTAAACTAAAAGAGAGCGCTATTTAACGGGTTTTGAAGTAACCTGATTCGTTTGATATGTCAAAAATGATGTACACGGCCTCTTCTAGAATCCTTTGATTTCCGTGGATTGATATTTTTGATCAGAGAGCAGTAGTTTAAGCGCAGCTGACTGAGCCCAATCTGGGAAGCCCCTCGTGCCTCACACCCTTTCAGACTTTTTAATATCTGTCGGGGAAGGTGTGAGTTTCGGAATCTTTACCCTTGGCGTAATAGACGCTGACGTTGCGTAGAATTACTACGCGGATCCCATTGAACCATGAAAATTTTATGTGGGCGAAATAGCAGTGTTGTTGGAAGTCCTCTGGAAAATTTAGCATCAGTCACTCCTTGATGTTTGTTCTCCGACAGTAATGATCCTACTACATCGATCCAGCCAGACCCCTTTCTCCCTGCCTGCGAAATGCGACCCCTCCCCATCGACCTGTCGAGGATTCCTCACCGCACAATCGACACTGGTCGGGGATTCCCTCGACCGTTATCCACCTTGCCTTTGAACGAAATGAAAATACCGATGCCACAGTGCGCCGACAACGAAGAACAAAAGAAAAAACCAACAGAAAAAAATTCAAGTTGAGGGCTCGCTCGCTTTCGTAAGGAGACTGTGTTGAAGCAATACGATACTGAGTGCAGAAAAAAGAGGAATATAAGGCGAAGGAGCACAGCTAATGAAAGTGCACCAGACAACACCCTGCCGCTGACGGGTAGTACTGTAGCTGCTGCAGCTAACTATGCAAGGCCCTAGCGCCCTTGTCATGGCGAGAGTATCACGTTTATGATGGTCCTTCGGAGGTCTATCCTACAGTTCAGAAAATCCTCCTCTTGAGACTGGCTCTCAAGAATGTGCCGACGTGAGAGAGCTCACCATCAGTCTCTGCAACAACTGAAGGTACGGTCGATTCCCGTCTAAAGCGGAAGTTTTGCCCATAACTCAATAAGCTTGTGAAATTCTCTGCAATGTTCCATCCCTTGAGTATCGGTAGATACCCCAAGAGACGTGCGTACGTCTTGGAAGAATGGCAATCGAAGTGAACGGCAGCAATTAGAGAATGTATAGAACAAATTTCATTGGTTGCAAGTTTCACAAATATTGTTTGCAATCATTTGAAGATAGACCCATTTTGGAAAGAAGTCACGAAGTGAAACTAGACCTACACTGAAAAAAGTTACAATGTGAAACCTGGCAACTCAGTGCAACCTGAATTTGAAAAAAAAACTCATGATTAGCAGGCATTTTGGCATATTGCAAAGTGTCTAGGGCTCGATTTCAACACGCTTGTATTTGGAGATGTTTTCACCATAAAAAGATCAAACTGGACGATCACTTGTACTATTTTTGCAGGTGCACAACGGCCGTAGTATATCCTTTGTCATGCAATCTCCGTGTTTGCCGTATTTGTCAAGGCGATCAAACTGTTCTCCAGCCAGCACCAAGTTCCCAAGCGACTCCTCACGAATTGGTATCTTGAAAACGCTGCTATTATCCATGACAAAATGGAAGGAAAAGTTGAAGTGAGAAGAACGCAACGTAGACACACCTTAAATCGACCTAGAGCTGGAGCAGATACAACAAAAGTTACTTCATAGAGGTTGACTTCATTTGCAATTTGAGCCACATTTTGATGTGGTAGCACGTATTTTTGAGCTTCAATAACCTGAGAAAAACTTGTGGTGAGTTTATAGTGAATGAAGAAACCGAAGTTTTTCCTCACTTTGCTTAACACTATCTTCTCGCACTGGGAGGAAACGTTTTCGGATTTCAGAAGAGCAGCTAGATTTCTAGCAGCAAAGCGTCCAAGAATATATGCTAGATTTGCATCACTGTAATGGAGAATATCGTTAGCTTGTACTTTATTTCTAAACACTAATAGGCATGCTAAGCCAAGGTGTATACTTCAGGTCATGACCTCTAAGTAACAGCAGTAAGGTGAACACTAAGGCACAAAGTATTATTTTGTTTTGAAGATCTAACTTCGGGCCATTCCGAAGGAAACCTGTATTCAAGGGCCTCTCATACTCTGTGGTGAGATCAAATCTCATTCACGTTGATTGATAACTCTTCAACTTCGGTCTTCGTTTCAGCATTTACCTTCTTGTATGTGTAAAGAGATTCATTTCTTCATTGTGTAGCAATATGAAAAGTGTGCTAATAAGCGCTCTAAGACTGAAAAAATCTGACACTGTACGTGAACATCAACTAGTAGCAAGAGAGCCTAATTGTCACTTCTGTAACTTGATAGAAACGGAAATGCATACCGACGTCATTTGCTTAACAAACGGGGTCAACCATCATGCTTGGCCAAATTCGGAAATTTTACGTCTCCGCCTCCCAAAGGGGTTTCGATACGGCTCCCCTTATTGAGCTACAGTCATACGGAAGCATGTCATCGATGAAAAACTCTTTGACTCAAAACTACTAGGTCGAAGAAAGTAGGAGCATGAACAACATAATCAAATTTAACTACCTCCCAGCGATTTGTAAGCTTCAGTAAACGCTACTTCTTTCTCTTTCTTGATCTTCAGCTGTGTGGGCGTAAAAACATGCGCAAAAATGTGCCATCTGAGGTGGAACGGAGCTACCATCTAAGTCACTATTTGAAATGGATAGATTTGATAACAAGGCGGTTGGTTGGCTCATGGATTGAATTTTGTGCAGGTCTGATAAAGAGCCCCCTTGAACTACTGTGGGATGAACGAATTCTGGTCAGCCAAAACCTCCGAAGCGAATTTACATAGAGATTAGTCATTACTTAAGGCCGGTAGTGAAGTGGAAGAAGTTCCCGAAACACCAAAGCTCGATTGGATCGCTAAATCTGCTGTCAAGAGTGCGAGAAAATTCCATTTTTATGCGAGCAGGGATCGATTTCTGTAAGCTTTGTTTAAAACTGCAAAACTCATGAGCGGGAATTTCAAATAGAGGGAATTAATAGTTGTTCGATAGGATATTCTTACATTTTTATAATTGATACCTTCATTAAATTTTGAAACCACGTAAAAAGTCAATTTTTCCGATCGCCTGTTGCCTCGCCCTGTACATTCAATTGTTATCTCTTGCGGAGCTCCAAATACTTTCGAATAGTTCAAATCGTTTTCTTTTTACCATTTGCTGAAAGTTTTCTGAATGTTCAATTTTCAGAAGAGGAAGTGCCCAGTCCCACTTTGTTTATGGTTTGCTAGTATTCATGCTTCTAGTGATCATGAACTCCTTCTTCCTTCCTGTGGCAAAGCACGAGGATGGGAAGACTCTACAAGGATCAGCTTTCTCAGAGCCACTCAACTAATCTCCGAAAGCATGAACTTTCTTCATACGTGTATTTTGAAGGAATCCTTCACGGAAAAATCATGATTCAATTTCAGCCATCATCCACGATAAGGATGAAAAGAACAGAAAACCTGCATTTGTTTTGGTAAACAATTCGAAAAACCGAAAGGGCTGCTCAAAGTGCCCAAGAAAGTCTTCCACAAATGCTGGCGTCCGGGATGCCTCCACTTAGTTCTTGAAGCGTCTTTACCAGGAACTCTTTCTGGCCTTCTGCTTTACTGCATTCACATCTTACAATTCTACTCCATCCTATTCTATCGATCGATTTATTTCTACTCTCCGAAATCGCGCGCTTTAACCCGATTCTTTCATTACGTCACCTGAAACGTAGGCATCCCTGTGCGGACTTGTTCCACACCCTGCCTTTGACTCCGCCCAAACAAACACAACACAACAACAACAAAACCACTACTTTCGATGTCTATAGAATGGATTTTCGCGAGTGTGCTGCTCTTCGGAGACTGAATCTTCATGCTTCAATTTCAGCCATCATCCACGATGATGCTTTGTGTATGTAATGTATCTAATGATCACATGATCTATGTGTATCTAATGATACATTCATGTTGAAAAAGAATACAAGAATTTTCCGCGAAGGATTCCTTTAAGGTAGTGAGAGAGTCTCAAAGTTCTCTAATTCAATTCTCTGGTTTTGTAGGATTTTTCCTCTGAACCCGATCAGTAAGGGATTCCCTACCATTGCGAGTTCCCACGCTTCACTTGGGTGCGAATACGTCAGATTTTGCTCATACAACTTTTTGTGGTAAAAATTTGAAGAATTCGGCGCCAATAAATTCTACTCTAGGATGAGTCACTCCTGTGCCTCTGGTTTGACGTTGTGAACGCCGTGGAACAATTTTGCTGAACCTATCGCTGTGACCTGGGAAAGCTAGCTATTTTCGCTGTTGTCATGTGATGATGGAAGCGTAACTCCACTTCTAGCTTTATTTGGACTTCGTGAGCTTCAAGTGACACTTATCATCCCTGCGGTCTCAAAAAATGTTTCAAAGCGACGATCTGGAGGTAGCTGAACCTATAAGGAATAAAATCAGTTTTGTGCCCGCACAAACTCGACTTCAGCCAGTGCTACCTTCCCCTAGCCCGAGCGTACACTTGCCCTGTTCACAGGTCCAGGTACGGTGTGTGCGGTAAAGACCATTTAATTGACAATGGCTGCTCATTGGATACTTACTTTAAGACTTCTACCAAGGGTTCACTGCACCCACTGAACTCTGAACATAGACTTCGTTGCAGACAAAGTCTAGGATTTAGCAGAAAACAAAACTATTTCAGATACTTTATCAATGGCGAGGCTTACATCGTACGAACTCCCCGCTATGCCTCAAAGTACTCACGTGACATTTTGCTTTTTGTACTGGCATATACAGTACTGCAACGGTATCGGCAGTGTTTTACATGTCCGCTCGACGCCGGGCTCGAACTTCCTAAGTAGAGATGAACCGCGAGGATCACTGTCGAATCGTTTGAATGACACATCCGAGAAGTTCATCGAAGGCTGGTTCTGAATGCACTATCATTTTCAAATTATATGCAGGCCTCGGTATTTTGAGGTTACTATAAATCAAGGTATATGAACAGTGGAGTCGCTTCATTATGCTATGCTGATTCCGGTGTGTTCCCAAGGCACCTTCATAAGTGCTAATCAGTTTCCAGTCAATTTCATTCTTAAAAATTCCGAATCTCCTACAAAACAACCCTGTCTTTATTCTATTCGAAGGAAGTGTCGCTCTTGCTATGGTTAACACTACTTTACGATATTTCCCTGAAGACGAGGAAGACCAAAAATTTAAGGCCTTACATAAAGGATATCCTCAAAAGTGGAGTGCAGGTCATGATGGGTGACAAGCTCTTGGCTGTTTATGAGCATCTGTTGATGGAGTTCTCTTTTCCTCAGATGCTTCGGGAGCACGACGTAGAGAAACGGGTTGTTCTGCTCGCGAATGCCGAATTTGGTATAAGCCTCCTGCAAATAACAAGACCTATTTATGCATTCTCAAAGCAACAATCCAAGAATCGCGGCAAAAACCACCGGTATTGAAGTTATAGGTGGAAAGTGACCAATAATGAGAGAAAAAGCACTCAGACCTCATTCATGGGAGATGCTACCAGTGAGTTTTGAAATTATCCTCCGGATACGCAGTGTCCACCAAAAATGCGTCATCTTCGTGGACTTAAGATGACCCTGTCCATGCTTCATACTCTTCCTGCCTCAAAGGCCTGAATACGGCGTGGTCAGGATGAGTCATCGGCAACGTTATCCAACGTGCCATGGAGAGAATATTTCTTGCATTTCCCGACACACGCAAATGCAAGTTTTGTCTGTAGACTGAACTCTGGGAACGGTTGAAGGCCAGGACGCTACTATATTTGCCTAAGAGACATAAGACACATTGGGCCGCACTCCTTGCGAGATCTTCTTGAGGTCTTTAGGCTGGAACATAGAGCAGGATCAACGTTCCCTTACTCCACATTCAACAAGGGAAGGAGTCGTATTTTATCGAAGGAAGCAGGGTTGTGAATGCAAGGAACAGCGATGGAATGTGAAGGGCACACGGTGCAACAGCATGAGGTANACTTCTAAGTGCAACTGCATCTGTTTTCAGGTTTGCAATTGTTTCTAACGCTTCGGCCTTGTTGCCTTAGTCAGAGCCTGGAAAGCCAAAGATAAGTGCGACTCATGCTCAAACACCATTTCAAACCTCAAGGACAGTCCCATAGACCCAATGGCTCTAGTAAGACGCCGTTAACACAAAACACTTGGACCCACCTTAACAGGCGACCGACGTGATGTCGACCACCACTATCTGACTCACGGGGGTAGCTTCAGACCTGGTCCCTCAGATGCGTCGCATGCTTCGCGCGCCTGTGTATTCGTCAGCTACTTTTCTTTGTTTTTTTCTTTCCCAGCTTTATTTCTCTTTCAATCCTTCTACTTTTTCTTTTCTTCATTACTCTTCCTTCGTTTGACATTATATTTGAGGCAAGCGTCTGTGTTGACACTATAGAGCGTTCATACTTACTAGTGTGATGGGTGATACCGAGACATTGTTTGTGGGTAAATTGGATAACATCTGATAAGGGTTGTCGGAGCGCTTTCATACGCCAAAGACCCCATTCCATTGCGCAGCTGACATTGACAATTGAGCGTTCACTCCTTGCAACTATTGTGTGGGGTAATACCATGACATTGTTGGTAGATGACAAAAATGATAGCTATTGATAGAGGCTGATAAGAAGCCTTATAAGGCGAAAGCGGTCCCATTGCGCAGTCCACGCTGAGATTAGTGTACCACAAGTGCTATGAGGAGTGGGAGGTGGACATTCTATCGATATAATCAGCTCAGCTTGAGATACTTTTGACGAATGGTACATGTCATTTTTGATCTATACCTAGAAGAGCAGAGCTCACTAATGACCGCTGAACCTTAGGATTTTCAAACGCTTCGAAAAGCATTATCTTGCGATATTCACTTATAATAATCCTACTACAGGGTGGCTATTAAATATTGGCGCATGGTTCATTGATCATATCTCCAAAAAGAGAAGCTATCATATTTTTAGAAGTTTATTTCATGTAACAAAAAAAACCTGAAAATTCATTACCAAAGAAAGTGCTCGAGATGGTCTTCTTCGGAAGCGATACAGGCTTGAAGTCTCTTTAACTGTCATCTCCGTAGGCCG
>MU868769.1:0-14039 GCA_036418205.1 Ostertagia ostertagi | reverse complement strand
GAGAGGAAAATGCACGCGCCACCCATATCGACCCGCCTATAGCAATGCCTCAGGCAACGAAACTCATTCCCCGGCGCTGCCCGTTTCGTAACGACGTTTCTTGCTTCCTTTGCGGTACACTTGCCCACCTTACTCCTATAAATGCTTCCGCGTCCACAACTTGACAACGTATGCGATTTTGTTATTTCTTGTGAAATGTTATGATTCGAGTTTCAGGAACAACTGAGCTTTTGAAATCATGTGGTTCACCCAGTAAAAAACTCATTCATCTTAACAACTAACTAAAACACGACATAGTTTGAGCATTGCAGCATTCGTCCGCGAGACTAATAATCGTCATAGACCCACAACTCCTATACGAGACATGCTTGTTTATTGCACCAGACAGAAAGGATCAATAGAGCTGAGTATGTCAAGAATTGCGCACTTGCAATTCTGCAAGCATTGTGAAAACGCGAACTGTTATAAGGGATAAAAACAGTGATAATTTCTTGTTGAAGTGTATGAACAGCAAGATACATATTACAGATCACTTACAACTGTTTCGGAACACCAGCTTTAATGCGGTTTAGAGCTGCTTGTGCCCCTTCCGTGGAGGAGAACACTACGATAGCTTGTCGAACCCTCATATCCACGACAACGTCAACTACTCCTGAACGAGAAGTTTAATTTAAAACTATCGAGTATACGTAAACACAAATTCTACCTTCGGATAAAGAGCGAAGCTTCTGAATCACATACTCTTCGCCAATCTGAGGTGGAATAGAACCAATCCACAACTTATTTGTCGTCATGGACCTTCCAAAGTTCGGTTGAAATTTCTAAAAAAAAGCAAACGAGAATTTGTGGCGTGCAGAGGGTATGAGAAAAATGCATGTGTTGTTTGCACAAGTTATTGTTTTTATGAGAATTTACCTTTCCCTTTTTGTTCGCTGGCTGTACAGTAGTAGCGTGCGTATTTATGGCGCGCACAGCCGAGTCTATATCAGCGAACTGGATGAAGGCAAATGGTGACGGCGACTCGTAGTTCTTTACGTCCACGTCCAAAATCGTGCCATATTTCCCGAATCGACGACGTAAAGTCTCGTCTGATATTCGACTTTCTAAGCCACCGACGTACAACGTGCGGGACGCCTAAACACTCGACACTATTGGTATAGATTTATTCTAAAAAAGTTTGAAATAACAAACTAGCCATGACCAGGCAAGTCATACCTTAGGATGGAAAACGTCCACTTCATTTCTATTTCCGTTGGGTGAGGAATACTTCGCAGGAAGATCCGCATCTGGCCCAACGGTGGCACCACTACCAGCGGGGCTATTCAGTGATAGGTAGTCGTTATATGCCTCCTTAAATGAATTCAAATTCATCTCTTCAAGCACACATAATAAAAATATAGGGGAAAAGAAGGGATGAGAAGATTTCTCGTCAAAGAAATTCCGCTTTCTAAAAGCGACTAACGACCAACATGCTAAGCAATCTAAGCGCTGTAGATAAAGCATCATTCAAACATCATGTTCTCCTTTCCTATGCCCTGACTGGCTGAATAATTTGTTAACATTTCTCCCTCCTACAAAAGTTGTTTAAATCTATCTGTTTCGCTCTGCCAGCCCCACCATCACTTACTTTTCTCTGAACTTTAGTCTCTATTTCCCTTTTACTCATGGTCTCTCTCATTTTTCAATAAAAGACTCTCTCTCGCTGGGCTTCTCACACTTTAACGATATGTTTTTATGTTGCCATATCATCAATACGAAGGTTCTCAAACGTTTCTTGTCAGTTTTTCTTCATTTATTCCCGCTAAACCTCATCTGTTTTCTATCTCATAACAGGTTCTTTACTTTCAACACTGCCAACATAAAGAGTTGCTATAATACAATTAACGAACACAATCTGGTGGCTTTCGAAAATAATGTCAGATACTGTCATTGATACATAACGTCAACCGCACTTGCGTCAGGCAGGTGTTGGGAACTGATTTAATTAGTGCGAGCGACTGCACTTTTTAAATATGACTGAGAAACTAGAGTTGCATGTAAAGTAAAAGGAACTATTAAAAGAAACCAAATGTACAGAAGCAAGGGAAAGCGACTGAGCATGTCGACAAGAGAACGACCAAAAGAGAACGCCGAGAGTGGAGAAGCAAAACTCTTAACGCAAACTGTAGCGATGATGTGCACGCTTCCTCTTTTGAACGCCCACTTGTTTTCCAAAATGTGAACACCTACTTATATTCCAGAGGAACCAGAATAAGCAAATGAAATGCTTTTCGCAAACAGAATCAAAACTGACCTGAACAACAACGTGATTGGCTGCTCGAATGCGAACACGCATAGATAAGATGGAAATGTGGGAGTCGTTCACTAGTTTCTCCATGTCAATGACACTGCAAATACTTAGGTTGAAGTTCATTAGTAAATACATCAGAAGAAAAAAAATACCGTTGAAAAATAACAAGGGCCTTTCTTGCGTCTCCATCTCCTTCAATCGAGATATCCACGATGCGACCATGCTTTTTCAACGCATCTCTTATGGCCTCTTTCACAGTTCCGTCACTTCTTGGAGGGAGACGTTCAACATAAACCCCCTAAAAAATATTGGATTAGGACTGTACACAACAGTACTATTTTTTCACGCACTTGTAAACCACCAGAAGAATGTGCTGATGCGCACACGGAAACGGAACCAACAGAAGACCCAGATATGCCGCCACACAGGTTCACAGCATCAGGTGACCGCCTGAAATCACTAGATACAAATCGGATAGCGATGCATCCCAATGGAACTCATGAAAAAGGTAAGCCGATATCCTGAGATTACACTGATAATCAAGAACAGTGAGGAGTTCCTTCGAATTTTAAGGCAAGTCTACAGTTGAACGCACGCTCTGAAGAACGTGTGAAATTAAGGGCTGTTCGATGGCTTTCCAGAAGGCGATGGCACTGAGGAATGCAGAATCACGCGAGCCATTTTTCCATAGGCGTGCTAAGAAAGTTGGCAGAGCAATTCAAAAAAGGTGGAGAAGAGTTCACTTCATCAGAAAAGATTGAAAAAAATACGTCGGCCTAGAGACATCAGCATCCAAAACAAACAAGGCTAATGTTAAATCCTAAACCTCTATCAAAGCTGAGCCGACGTACATCGGCCCTACCGATCACCTAATAACAATAACAACGTAGGAAGAGATCAAGATAGACAAGTTGAACAGTTGAAGGTCGCCTCTAAGAAACATTTTGAAAATTCATCGCAAAATAAATTCTCAATAATTGTTCAATTGTTGACGTAAATCGCTGAATTCGCAAATTCTGAACATATGAGTGAAGAGAGCAGTTATTGTAAGACACGAGAACCGTACGAGGAAGCTCTACTGTATGGAAATTATGGAATCAGCCCACATGAAAAAAAAAACAGTAAAAAAGAAAATAAATTGCAAGCTGGTACGTGTGAGGATGATGGAAGCAGACTCCGCGCTTGCATGTTTTTCTCTTTGTTTGAATAGTTCTTCATAATACCACTAGGATAATGCGCCTTATTCAGAAAGCAAAAAGAACTCATTGCTACAGAGAATTACAGTAATTTGAAGGGCACATAGCAATTGTCAACCCTAGCAAAAAGACATCGCTAGGTAGCAACATTCTGCACATTCTATATTCAGCAACATTTTTTTTCGCTTGGGGTTTTAAATAACCGCGAATCGATTATTGACCTTGTTGAGTAACAATTTCAGATCACTTTCAGATCATTTTGAAGTAGATACTTTTCACTTGGGCAGAATAAGCATCTCTGCCAAAGAATAGAACGGAGAGAAGATGGTAACAACACGAGAGAAATATTTTACTGAAATTTCGTATTAACAACCAAATTAAATCAAGAAATTGTAAATCGTTCTAATTCATCGGAACATTCAACTGCACAAAACATGTGCTGCTGTGCATTCTGTTTTTCTTTTTCACTGAATTCAGTATTTTACAATTATTTGAAATATACGCGATGTTTGATAGTTATTGTGAATTTTCACTTAAACAATGTCTCTCTTGTCAATTCTACAAAAGTATGTTGGTAAGTTAGAATTAGTGATTACATCTTACTTACTTTCAAACATAATAAAAATACAAAATTCGTGAAAGTGCTGTCTATATACTTGCTATGTATTTTGTATTGAGTGTCTTAGGCTGGTGTCAGAGTCCGCGATCCGTCGCAGGTTTCGCTGATTTTCGCGATTTGCGCGATTTTCGCGATTTGCGCGAAACCTGCGACGGATCGCAAAAATTGCAAGTGCCCCATTTGAACATTTGAAACACTGAATATGAAACAAGTGGAATCATGAGCAGTCGTCATTCAGCCATCACTATCAAGCAGAAGTGGCGGCAGGATTGGAGAACACCTTGCAGTATTGATCGGGCACTTGTGATTTCCGTGACCCGTCGCGTGAATCGCGCAAATCGCGAAAATTGCGAATCGCGCAAATCGCGAAAATTGCGAAAACTGCGAAAATCAGCGAAACTTGCGACGGATCGTATTATTTTCTATTGTAGGAAAACTTCGATTCGGATATTGACAGAAGCAGGTAAAATGTGTCCTCCCAAAAATACACACCGAGTTGTTCCTCTACTCGAAGAATGTGGCGAAGGTGGCCAAAAATGTACTTAATGATTGACTGCAAGCCTCACATCGGCATCTGCATGTTCACTCAATAGTTTCAATCTCAAATGTAATAAGAAGGTTCATTTCATCGTAAAGTTACTCGTTTCCAGATTGGCTGAAACACAGAGTGGAGAAAGTAACGCAATTATCGAAACGCACAAGCAGGAACGACATCACCAAGTTCATACCAACCAACTTCGAACTAGTCTCGAACAGAAGTTGAATTGAGAGAAAAAACGTAAAAGCATGACAATAAGGGGAAAGAAGCCAAGATGACGACATGCATCAGATGGAGGAGGAGAGATCAGCGGAATATCTTTGATTCAGGTGGGTTGACTGCTTCATCAAAGCAAGAGTAAATTCACAATGAACTGCTAAATCGCTTTGCCCACGGTGTTTTTCCAACCTTGCGACATTAATATCTGGATTTTGTCTCTACTTCTTATTCTTTCAATATGCTATGTCTCAATCCCTGCCAGTTTAATTCCACCCATCTTCCTCAGCGGTTCCTGCACAGATTCAAAACAAACCCCCCACGATCGATGAGGCTGCGCCGTCCGAACAGCGCACGTTTCTACTGGCCGTCCCTCACATGAGTCATAATCGTTCCGAGCGCGAAACTGGCTCAACCCTCACGTATACAACCTCTGGTCTACTTTTTCATCAAACATCAATAGCGTCTAGTCTGAGCAAAACAGAATATTTCGCACCACATCTGTTCAGTAGACTTTTGTCAGGGTTCAAAATTATAACGGCAGAAAATTTCAATCTGCTGCAACTTTTGAGTTTTATTGAATTATTTCGCATTACAGCTGTTCAGTAGACTTTTGTCAAGGTTCAAAATTCAGCGGAAAATTATGTTGCAACTTGAGGGTTTTCGAGAAGTTCTCGCCGATTATGACTCTAAAATTCAAAAGCGAATATCCCGGCTCAAACAAAGCATTTTTTTCATCGAAAAAGAAACTAATATATCCCCATACGTTCGTCAACAAGGGATAATAGATTCGGATTTCAAGAATGCTTGGAGTTCTGTAGGCGGAGAACTCGGCGAAGGTCGTTCACCATCATATTGGGTTTCAAGACTTTTTCGTTTTTTTAAAGAGACCATCCGATGGTTGAAGAATAATTGATAAGCCACAGGTCTACTGAAAAAAAATGTTTGCAACTCAATTTTATAGGTCAGCTAGTGCAACTAATGAAATTTCGCGAGTGCTAGATGGGGCTGAGCAACAGTGGGAGACGGCAGCATCTTCTTATTGACTTCTTCGAACTTTTTACCTTCATATATTCATTTGAGGGACCCCACTTCAGCGAAGCGGCCCCTCCAACAGCTCCATGCAAATTTGATTGATCAAAATCCTCAATTGCTCTTTATCAATTTCTGATATCCGACCACCACCCTAACCTTAGGAGCTTTCAAAATCGCAAGCAAAACGTTATGAATCACGACTGCACTACGTATTTTTTTGCCGATTCGGAACCAAATGCATGAATAATATCACGACTTTCTCCCGCACCTTTCCGGCCTAATTTGAAAGGTAACAAGAAACTCGTGCAAAACAGCCTGTTGAGTATGTCCATTCAAAACTTTGGACAAAAGGAAGGAACAGCACTTCAAGATAGAGCGAGAAATGCGTCCTCTAACATCTGAAATGTCAGCAGTTTCTTGAAGGTGGTTTAGAAATGTAGCACCCGAAATTAAGCTACTAAAGAGGCGGAATCTTTCCGAACAACCTAATTTCTCACAACACTGAACATATTTTTTATAGAAGCTTAAACCATTCATTTTTCTCGAACTAGTTCCGAAGTTTCGAGAGCAAAACTTCTAAAATCATGCATTCATTAAAAAAAGTATCAAATCTAGCAATAAAAAAACTACCATAAAAAAACTATGCTCACTGTTGCAACAAAGCAATTGATTTTGGTCTAAGTGGGATTTATAAGAAACCTTTATCTGACGAGGAATTTTTGAAACGCCTCGACTTTGAAGCTTAAATCAGGGCCTTGTAACTCCATCAGAGAGTGCTTGTGTGTGCACTCTAAATTACTTCGAAGCGGTATGGTGCCTACAAGTCAAGAGTTCAATCACACTAATTCCTTCATTAGTTGATTGAGTTCGTTGGAGCAGTAGTTTCTGTGATGGCCCAGACAGTCTATATGGGACTTTCAATCTACACAACGTATTGTGTTCGGTTACAATAGCAACAAACGCTTTCAATACATTTCGATCACAAGAGCAGGGATGTGATAAGTGACCTTGACGTCATAGAGAATATTGCGAAACTTTCGTGTGGCATTCCTATACCACGACAATTTTCACCCTATTGCCCTCACACATAAATCAATTTTGCTGAGCATTGCAGATTTTATATTGACCTCAACGTAATGCAGTAAGTGTGTGAAACCGCGACACCTTCTCACCATTACTGTGCACAAGCGCTACAAAAACACAGTCAAAACAATTGGGCAAGACTATTTTCAATAGTTTTGTTCAAGCATACACAGTAATTTACAGTGAGAAGCAGTGCTGTAATCCCGAGCAGAATATCATTGAATGAAAAAGGTGCACAACGTTTCTCTCAGCGTATCCTCTCTGAAGTATGAGAAAGAGACAATAGAATTGCGCCACCGGAACCGGTTGTTTTTAATCTAGTTTGCGACGTCCCCATTAAAGATAGATAAAAATGACAATCACTTGAAAGTCTGAGGAAAAGGAACAGAATGAAGAGATCTCCAGAGGCACGTCGCAGAATCATAATGCCTATGTCACTTACCCCTGATCTCTTCGATGTCCCTCAGATCGTATCATTCGCTTCCCTGCATTCGTAATCACTCGTTGCTGACTCGTTCTGAAGATAAACTCGTTTCAACTGAACACCACCGCCCACAAAAACCCCTGGACTACACTTTACGAATCGATGGAGCTCAGAGCCTACGAGTATGAGGTTTAAGAATCCCCTTCCAGAAGCTGATGAATGCTTCACTAAAGCTCATCACGTATAAAATCTCTCGATGACTTCAACAATAACGCCAGCAGCGTTTCCTGGGCTTTTGAGGGAGATACTGAAGGTACAACCCCTTAAGCCTCTGCCTACCTCCCAAGATCCTTGCTTCGTGGTGATGGCGTTCGCCTTCGAGAAGCTTCAGCAGATGATTTTGGCGAAGAAGGTGCCATTCGACGTGGAAGATAATGACGACGTTGTCATCAAACCGCTGAATACTTAAAATTGATCAGAGCCTCAAAACACGTGCACTTCCTAAACGCTGATCCATTTCGATGATGATGTAATGTTTAATACCAAATTATGTCCTAATTTCATAATTTCAGCGAAGAGCGATTGGAAAGATGTGAATTCAACCAATTAATGATGAAGAGAATGAAGCATCACCGTCATTACAAACAGGAGGAAATATAACGCAACTAGGAGCAAGTTTTCGATCGACGGTGTGTCTACCGCAGAAAGGGTGCAAGTCGTAAACGTAAGCGTCAAAACTGAAGTGCCATTGGCATGACCATATGCCGCTTGTCCCTCTAACAACGGGAACCCTCCCTGCGCAGACGTGGTTAGCGATGACATCATATCTTGACACAAGACCCTCGTGGGACATTGCGCCGCCCGCAGTATCGATTGAAGCGATACGTCTCGCAGGGACTATCGCCATTAAGCGAGGCTAGATAGTGGGGTGTACGACTACACTAGAGATATATGTGACTATCGAAGGTGATTCCAAGTGATTTAAGGATCCACAGGGGCTTTCAAGGACTCAGAGGATAACGCCACTCAGAGGATATTGGAAGAAGTGCTGAGGTGCGCAAAAAACGTACATTTGGCCAAGCGAGTTAAAGAAAAAGAAGGGGTTCACTTTAATTTCTACATATACCTACTCAACCCTTCTCTCCCCCTCATTCCGCAAAATGCCCTCCCCTAACTAAAACAGGGCTAATGGAAGCATCGGACAGAAAGAGAGCACAGATTTTATTATGCGGCAAAATATTTCTACTGTAACCTTTTATAGTAGCTTATTGATCAAGGTCTCAACACCTCCAAATTTTCACAATATGAGTTTTACTTCCGCAAATCGCACGGCAACTTTTGCCGAACAAACCCCAAGGGATGAAAAATCGCTTATCGATTACAGACGCTCCCTCTCTATAAGAGCAAAAAAAGAAAACCATGTACTTCCATGTAAAAAGCGCAGAATCTGTGCAAGAGCTGCGCAGTAGGAAAATAACCACACCACTTCACTCACAATCAAGAGAAATAACGACGTATGTCGCTGCTTGGCAATCGGATCATTTCTACATCACATCGTTCATCTAACACGAGGAAAGATGTCGCCTAAGGGGTATTTAAGGATCGTTTCGTACACACAGAAGAAATAAACGACTTGCACTCAGCACTCAACGTCATGTGGTCCAGTTCTTGCAACCCATTTTACCACTGCGTAGAAATTCCCTCGTGAGAATGTCAAATCTTTCAGCGCGCGCAAATGTCATCGGAAAACTCGAACAATGCTATTAAATAACGACGTAATTAGTGGCCTCAAGTCGGACTGTCCGCGGGGTAGCCATTTGGTGACCTGCAATGGAATTGGGGACGCGGGTCAGCCAACAAACGTACGCCCGCAACAAAACAACGCGATTGGGGACTCGTTCTTGATAGGTTGGGTAGTAAGTCGTGGTATCGCATGAATGAACAACGAGCCTGATGTGAAACAGTTCGGCCAGCAACATGACGAGTCGAATATGCGATAATTCCGAAAGAAATCAAGTATTTTCTAGTCAACGACATAAATATATATGAGGAATCCCTCTTTAAAAAAATAGGCCACGAACACATTCTCTGGCCGTATTCTATCGTGTTCTTAGGTCAGCATTACGTCGTTTCGAAAAGAAACGAAAATTAACGAGCGAAATCTTCGCAAAGTAGACAGTGACTAAAAAGCCAGCTGGAATTAATAAGAATACAGTACTTCTTGACACCAGGTTCATGGAAAGCGATCCTGAATGGGATTCCAGCATCCAATCGATGATCGCCAGCATGGGCTTTCTGCGCAGATCTAACGTCCATGAAGCTCACGACGACGCCTTCGTGTGTTCGTTCTATCTGATGAACACGACCATAACTGAAACTGGTTACTAGTAATGAAGGTAAAATCAAAGGATATTTAACAAGCGAATATCAAGAATTTTACGGACCTTGAGAAGAAGGAATTAATCCGTTCGTCAGATACAGAGTCTGGAAGCCCAGACACATACACATGACGACTCTCACGACCCATGTCACGGCTGAGGTGAGTCGAAGTTGTACCACGTGGCTGATTTTGGGTAGGTGAAGCAATAACGACTACCATTCTCCATGCAAATCTGGGCAGTGGTTAGCCAGCGATTACCAAAGTCATTAGTCTGAAGAATAGCAAATACCACACGAGATCTCCTTCAGCGGATCGGCACAGGTATGTAGGTGAAACTAGAAAACACACATGCAAATATAGTAATAAATTTAACCAAAAAGACGCATTCGTTACGAAAATGTACTTCTTGACTTCTCATGGGCCTTAACTCTATCAGATAACCACTAACAAAAGTGAGCGCTTCTCCAGTAAAAAGGTGGGGCATCTTAGCGCATTACGGTAATTAATGTCGGACAAGGATCCTCTAAAATGACAGTGTTACAAGCTTCAATTCTATGCCATTAATTCAAATTTCAAACATTACAAGACTTTGATACTGAGTAGTGCAAAGAGGCAACTGCGCGACAGTGGATGAGGATTTTTTAGAGAAGACAGAGATGGGCAGGTAAAAGAATCCTTTTACAAAAAAAAACAAATGTACTTCGAGAAAGTTGTTCATTGCACTTCAAGGCATCTTCCCCTCCTCTAGCAATAGTCCTCATACTCTTAGCCTTGCTACTCTCTTACCAGAACACCCCCTCTCCTTAGGCCTAGAGCTCAGAAGTAGTCATTGCAAAGAAGTAATGAATATACCCTCCATTTTGTAGAACGAGAAGAGCGTCGAGTGCAGACCACACACCACAAGTGACGACGGCCAAGAAAAAGAAAAGAAAGCCACTTTTTCTTGGCCGTCGTCACTTGTGGTGTGTGGTCTGCACTCGACGCTCTTCTCGTTTTCCGAGATAGAGTATATATGAAAAGCTAGAAACTGTCAAAAAAGCGAATGAAACTTGAGCTTTTAGCAATACAATTATAAGAACTACGAGATCGAGAAGCTAAACCCCCCCCACAAACTGTGGTCTTTCTGAACCCAAACGGCCACGTGTGTGGAATGATATTCAAATTCTTGTGGTTTTATGATTCCTTAACAAAACGAGCACATGAGAAGTGGATAGAAAGAACAAACGAGCATAGAACTTGAATATCTGACGAATTTTAGGAAATCATCTCCTACAAAATATGACAAATTCTCGCTGATCATCTAATACAAGCTTGTCTAGGAGCGGAAAAGACCCAGCTTCATTACAGCCTGATGCCCCAGTTCTTGTACGATCAGTTTAGGCTGATGTAATTCTAGACTGGGGCCTATATTTGCCAGAAACACTCTTGAAAGATATCGAGCAGTAATCAGTGATGAAGAACAGAATCAAGAGATATTGAAATCAAGAGCGTATAACGAGGTGATAAATTGTCATCCACATTGGTCCCCAGGTGCTAGCACACTGTTATTACAGCGTTTCTCTGGGAAAAGGTCAACGTCACCTGCAAAAGGCGTCGAAGCCGGCACCCTGCAAATGACGAATACTTCGAAGGTCCTGGGATTGCACCCTTAGCTAGATCGATTCGAGTAGGTCAGGGACCGAAAACGATCAGTGTAGGATAGGGGGGGGGGGGCGCTGGGGGTTGGCGACGACGAGACGGCGCCCGGTGGTAAGGATACCGGGAGAGCGCGTTTTTGCGTTCGTCGGCCGCGTTGCCGGGCCCCCGCGTCGCGGCCCACCACACCCTCCACTCAGACTGCCCCGGTGGGGTGCGGGAGTCGCTCCACTCTCTTCTGCCCTGTTTCTGTTTCGACGGCGACAACGACGACGACGACAGCGGCGGTCTGCTCTCCGAGAGACACGAATTGAGCAGCACTTACTACCGCGTTTAATTCGCTCGCAATCAGTGTGCAACGAGTTTAACTTACGCAGCTTTTTAGCTGCGCATCGGGTTCGCGGGACTATCGGAGCTACCGAGGCGGTTACTCCTCGGACCGTCTGCGGTGGTTTCGGTAGCTTGATAATTGCTAACTGACGATACTGCTTAAAAACTCAATTAAGAGCTATGTATGGAAATGGCTTGATACACGGATGTAACACCACCCGTAGGCCTTCCTTATCCCTGTCGCCTTTTGGCTGATATCCCAGAGGGAAACGCAGGTTCGAAGCGTCGTCGATCGTCGTTGCCCCGGTCGAGAGTAGTCAGTCGGGACGGCTGTCGGGGTCGGGGCGACGGCCTCGATCGATAAAGGCCGTGCGGTAGGTGACTGCAGACATGCCAGGGCATACGACGAGGCAGTGTGGCTTGCGTGGAGACACAGACATACAGACAATGTGAAGCAGACAGAGTCGCGGAGCGCGAGGACGATACAACGGCGATGCGCGGCGTCCCCGCCAAGGCCGACTGAGCGCGGGGTCGGACGGGGGGCCGTCGGAGGACGACGGTTCTCGCCTTCCCGTGAAATGTCAGGGGTTATGCAGTTTGTCTGCTAGGGAGTGATACGTTGGTTCTAGAGTTGACAGTCACGGGGAAAGTCCGATGGGAAAACCTTTCTGGGACGGATATATTGAGTTGTTTCATTCCAATTTTGTACTGTTTAGGGCATTTTGTCGAATGAAGTCGTGAAAGTTCATTAGCAATAGTTTGGAAGGATGAAACCTGCAAGTTTGTAGAAGAAAACACGGGAATTGAAAATGTTTGTGGCTGACGCCACTGTTGAAACCCCTGAAGAGGTAAGGGGTTTCCCGGGGAAAAACGGCTTGAACTGCGAGAAATAAATAGCACCGTAAAAGGCCTGGGGAATTTGGAGCGTTTTCCGAAAAGAGCATAAAAATGCAGCAAATGGTATTTCGTAACAGTTTGGTATTGGCACAAAAAGCATCGAATGACGGCCTGATTAATGACACGTCGATCGTGGAAAAGCCGTTTCCGCACGCCCAGTGCCAGCCAGCCAACCAGCCGGCCAGCCAGGTGGCACCACCACACCCAAAGAAGCCGAGGTTTCGAAAACGGTCCCTCCGGCAGGCCCGTTACACTGTGGCCAGATCCGGCGTCATTCACGTACTATTAATTCTGACTTGAGCGCTGTGCCATTTGCCTGACGGCGCTACATTTCTTGTTTCTTCTTCGATTAATTCGGATATGGTTTACGGTCGAGCACCATCTATCGACTATTTAACTTAAAGACAGTGCTTCGGAGCAAGGCGACACTTTTGATCAATGAGCTGGGTGTGTCCAGAAGTTCCTAAGGTAGTCAGTTTTCACGTGTTTATTTCTAATTAATCACTTATCACCAGTTCCCTTATCAATCAACAAACAGTTCAGAGAAGCCCGAAGTAAAGCAGCATGACGAAACAGCACGCAGAGATGCAGAGACTTCGCAGTGTCCTCTGCGTCACTGCCGATCGACCTCTGTTCCCCCGTCACATCCACAAACTGTGGTTCCGTATGTGACTCCAGCGAATGTTTTCATCGAATGCCGCGCATATTTCATGATTTGTCCGTTGGGTGGTTTTAATAAGACCATGAGAATATCGCTCCAACGCTATCGATTAGCCCATCATAACAGGAAATTGTGGTTTGCAATCGATATTGGTGATTATTTGGTCAGTCCTGTCGGTGCTAAGTGAGTTGGAGGGGACCACGCGGCGGCGCCGTTTTTCAAGCGCGATGGGACTAAGCCTGAGCCTAGGAAGGAGTGGGTAAGCTGTGAACATTATGATTTGTGATTGACTTTTGGCACATTTGAGCCTCCTTCTAGGCTCAGGCTTAGTGCCATAGTTTGACAGATGCCGCGCTGCCGCGTGGTCCCTCCCCCAACTCATTTAGCACCATCCTGTAACCTCCAAGGTTAGCTACTTTGAGCAGTACTTTTAGATCTCGTGCCGGACAAGCTCGAAATAAGGTCAAAGACGCGTAGAAAAACTCGCTCGTTTGCGTCCTCTGCGTCTCTACAAATTTTCCAACTCTGTCTCAGTCCAAGTGCCAGTTTCTCCGTAAGTAGACAACTTTGGTAAATGGTACCCTCCTTTCAAAAAACGAGAAGAGCGTCGGGTGCAGACCATACACCACAAGTGACGACGGCCTCCACAAAATGTAAATGTTTTCTGCCAATGAAATGATTAGCCTGTTGCAGTTGTATTCTATCAGTTGTCACTAATTACAGCTATCATTTACC